>CM069924.1:36172718-36466044 GCA_036172225.1 Cryptocoryne crispatula var. balansae | reverse complement strand
AGCATATCTCCCCTTCTTCCCAATCATCTACTTTCACCTATGGATTCGACCCGTATGGCTAGGGGTGTTCCCACTAATCGGGCTAACCCGAACAATGATTGCAGAATCGGCCGATCCCGATCCGGATCGGCCGATTCTGGATCAGAGCAGACGTACCCACCGATCCGATTCCAGCCGAATTAGCGATCCCCAGACTCCCGGTGGATCGCCCGGCTCGAATCGGTCCGGATCGGTCGATCCCCGAACTGATCCACCCGGATCAATCCCGAAATCGGTCGATCCGGGACCGATTCTCCGGAAAAGCCGAAGACCCGAGAATCGAACCGATTCCGGATCGATCCGAGCTGTTTTAAGGCCCGATCACACCCAAATCGGGGAGATCGGACCGATTCTCCCCCAAACTCGCCTCTTCTTTGGGCTTCCTCTCCTTCCCCCCAAGCCTCCTCGGGAGATCTCAGGCATACTTCACCGCGATCCAGCTTTTGGAGGGCCGATCCAGCCTTCACAAGGGGCCGATCCACCCTACACAAGGCTCAGAAAGAAGCGGGGGGACCTTCGATCCCGGATCCCCCTCTTCCCCCGCCCCCCAGGCCGGGCGAGGTCGCAGCCCTCCTTCGGTCCTTCCTCCCCTTCCCCTTCCCCTCCCCCCGATCCTAGGCCCCGCAATGCGGATTGGGATCCCCATCGAAGGATTATTTCAACCCCAACGGGGTGGAAATGCACTCGGCGGGTGACCGTTTACAGCCCCCCACCCAAGGATTCCGGAATCGACCGATTCCGATTCCGATTCCAGGAATCGGCCGATTCTTGGGAAGGGAATCGATTCCGGATTGGTCCGGAATCGATTTTTTTTTAAATTTTTTTTTCATCAAAAAAATTCAAAAAATTCAGAAAAAAATCTAAAAAAATAGGAAATGAGTTAGAAATTTTTTTAAAAATAAGCAATGCATTCATCCACGGGACCACATCGAATAAATACTAATGAACTCCAATTGAAAACTTGAAGTTAAGTACATATTCCAATTCCATTGATTCAAAAATCAAAGAGTTGATACATCATCAAAAAAAAAATTTACATCATATCAATCTACTACCAATATCTAGCATATGAATACGGGTCTTCCTCCTCTCCTCGCCGCGCGCGACGCTCCTCCCTCGTGCTCGCCCTTGTATACCGTCCGAGACTATATCCATATGAAAATAATGCCGATGCCATGCCATCAAGGTCCCATACGGATCGGACCGGCGGGACGACCGGGACGTAAGCGCAGGACGGCGTGGCGCCGGTGGTGTAATCCACCGCCGGGCTCGCTCGGGCAAACGCCGGATACCGTGGCTCCATAATATAAGAATGCGGTGTCCGCTCATCCGCCGATGTAATACGCTGATGCCGCGAATCGGAGACTCGGTACGCCGCCGATGGCCGCGTCGGCGGTATACACTCCTCGTCATCATCACCCGAGGAGCGAGAAGGAGCCCGCGTACCGTCATCCGGCCGACAGACGCCCGACCTCTACCCATCTATTCACCTCTTCGGCCCATCTCTCGAAGTACGGTAAGGTCCGAACCCAAAGTTTTTTTCAACTTTTCAAATCCTCCCATTTTCCGTGCGCTCACCTTTGTTTTCGTTTTCCGGACCGCGAACGGGCCGGTAGCGGCCGCCGGGACCCGAGCCGGAAGCCGGGGCCAAAGCCGCAGTGGTCGCTCCATAGCCGCCGCGAAGAAGGCGTCCCGCCCGAGCCTAAGAAGCAGACGGAGGCAGCCGAGCATCCACCTCGGCTTCAACACCATCCAACTCTCCTTCAAATTTACGCACGGTCATCGGGATCAAACCTCACCGTACGATCCCCGGCTTCCCTCTCCTCTATCCAGAGGCAAGTGCATGCTCCTCCCCGGAATATTCGGTCCACGTCCACCTCCTCGGGTGGTGGTGTGGCGGAGGAATGCCTCTCGCTCGTACGGGCCACCCGCGACCGTGCAAATCGTGCCTCGCCGGGATCTTCTCCGTCGATCCTCGATGTTCTTTACGCGTTGCGCAGCCCCTCACGTTGTGATCGTTAAGACCGACTTCTCCACGTGGGCCCATCCGAGGTCAACATCGTTTCTCCTTTTCATAATGTATCGTTGAATGTACCCAGCTCCTCTCACAATGGGAGGAACCGGTGCTCCGCCGAGTATCCCGATACCGATGGCGCAAGTGGATTCCATCCACTCCCGGTGCTCACCTCGAACCCACCACTCACCGCAAGAAAAAAACAAGAAGAGAAAAGGTAAAGAATTAGCCCATCATCTACCATAACTTATATGAAAAGAAAATAAATTCTTCATCAAGTTATTACTATACCAGGTGACACTTTGTCAACTGAATATTTCAGGTCAGCATCTGAGTATACGCCGACCCTCATCTTGTACTTCTGCATTTAAAAAAAATTTTAAAAAAAATCTTAGTTGCCTGGTAAAGCTACTCCAAGGTATTTAATGAACTCTAACTTACTTCTATCTCAGCCTCTATCCCGTCCTCTACGAGATCGGCACGTACGCTCGAATAACCCAAAGTGTACCCCGCATCACCTCGTTGTCGTTCACCACCTCGTCCTCAATATTGGACGCGGGGGTTCAAAAATATCCCGCAAGATTTTATTAGTTAACACCGTGCATATAAGACAATTATACAACAAAAATAATTTTTTAACCAAGTTACCTCGTAAGACGTGGACATCGCGGTGCAAGGTCTTGTCCCATCGGTCATCTACGATCTTCCACCACTTTTTATAACCTCCTAGTTTTTCTTTATTTTCACTTTCGTCTCGGTCCACGACATCATACAATGTGCCCTTTTCTGTCACCGTCATCCGAGTCTACCAACCTCAAGACAACTACCAAGGGCTCAACGATTGCCAAGTAGTAGGCAATCCTCTCCAAAACCTCTTCGTCGCTGATCCGCTTCTCGTACTCCGACAAGAATCTCCAACTAATCTTTCTTGTCACGCACGTTGTCCATCATATAGTTGTAATACTCCTGATCATGCGAACCTAACCAATGCATGCCTCGTGCCGGTGTAAACTCTCCAACGCAATGAAGTTCGCGGCAAATCGCGTCGACCGGCCTAACAAGATCGCGCCCTCGCGCGAGATCTCGTGATATGTAGGAGGCTGGGATGCGAATAAATAAAAGATGCGATCGTTCGCGCCGCCCGACAAGTGTGTATACACCCTCCTCCTTGCCTATATCCTCTAATATGAGATCTATGGAACGTGCTCCACAGGCACCCGTAAGATGCTTCCTCTTCTCCATCAACTTCCTCCCCGCTCTTTATACGATGGTTCGTTGTCGCGGACAAATACGAACCACATTGTCCTCCCCGATCTCCTCCACCACCCCATCCATCAAAGAAAAGATGAAGTCGGCATTTTTTATCTTCCCAGAAGCATCTACCGACTTCAAGAATGTTGTCCCCTCAGAACAGTACGCCGAGAAGTTTATCATACTCCTGTTGGTGATACCTGTCCCCCTATCGCACATAATTGTGCATCCCCTCTCATTCCACACCAACTTAAACCCATCCATCAACTCCCTCAACTCCTGGACCTCCTCATCCAGGCCAGCGCCGTATATGTGTCTGCTGCCCGGGGCTTGCAAACCCGGTCCAGCCTCACCCACGGCATCCACCATCGTCTGGAAGTAGGGGCTGGTGACTGCATGTGCTGGGATGCCTATATCAAGTTAAAAAAAAATTGGGATCAAGCTAAAATTAAGTTTAAGTAAATAAAACACACATAATGTCAAATTTAAATTAAAAAGTGATACCTGCATGTAAAAACCATTTCACAATGTGGCGAACGGCTCTCTTTGCAGCCGTTCCTGTTGCCTTCACCCCTTTCATTGCCTCTTTTATCCCCATTTGCCCAGCACTCTGTTTCCTAAATAAATACTCGTCACTCGATGTAAATCGAGTGCCGAGAAGCAGAACGGCGGTGTGGCTCCCGCCCGTGGCCGCCTCTCGTCCCAGCCCCGAGGTAGCGAGCCGATGCCGATCGGCCCAAAGCCGAGTCAACTCGGGACCCTGCACCCTCCCTGCTCCCCTCCCTCCTCGTCCTCCTCCTCGAAGAAATGCACGCCGTTGGGCCGTGCCTAGCACGTCCGAGCTCGAGTCCGCGGACTCCGTCCTCGCTCTCCGGCTCCGACTCGCCCGGTGCCTTCCCTCGCCTTTCCCTTTCGAGGTAGGCAAATCGCGGTCCCTCCTCCTCTCGAGTAGCTCGTCGCGCAACTCCTCCCTCTCGCTCGATCCCCAATGTACCCCCATCGAGAGGCTCAACCCGTCACGTAGCCTCTCATCTCCTCACTCTTCTCCCTGGGCACCTTGTCACATTTTTTGACATTCCCACCAGTTCCGACAATATGTTGTTTCAGCCGGAACACCCCCCCCGGTCATCTCATTCCCACACCATTTGTACTGTACCCTCTTCCTGACTAGGTCTACCATCTGCCCGTGTTCCCCACCCACGTCGGAAGCATGTGCTGGTGCTGCATCACCTTGATCGGTCATTGCTTATATCCGCATAAAATTGTAAACAATGCACTAAAAATGATTAGATAAAAATAAAATTTGATTTAGACGTTCTCGAAGCGTACAACCCAAGTAATAAAGGTAACACACCATTCGGTATGTTTAAAGGGTTACGTATTTGCCGGGAAATGGTCGTAAATTAACGTACGGGATATCCGGAATTTTTCCCGTGCAAAATGAACTTAAACGGATAGTTCAAAACATGGACGGACTTGTTCGGTCGGAAATCACAACGTTTAACGACGATCGGACTCGTCGAAAACGCGTAAGAATGGACGTACGAAGTTTTCGGCGAAGAAATCTTACCAAAAACCGGTCAAAGATCGAAGAAGACGTTGATTCAAGGCCGATCGGAGCTTGGATCGGCGGAATCGGCTGAAGGAATCGCTAGAATCGTCGGATTCGCCGCGGGAATCGCTGGAATCGGTGCTGAATCGTTGGAATCCTTCTAGAATCGGTGCTGGCAGCTCAGATCGAAGCCTGGATCGCCGGATCGAAGCTGGAATGGCCGCGGAATCGCCGAAATCGAGCCCTACCGCCGCGGGATCGACGGACCGATCATAGCGGGCGTTCGATTCGGCACTTTTAGAAAGCCGAATCGGCTCGATTCCCAGTCCAGAATCGAACCGGGAATCGAACCGGGCCGGTTCAACCGGTCTTCCGAAGGAATCGGTCGGATTGACCGATTCCACAAGGAATCGGTCAGAATCGGATCGATTCCGACCGATTCCAGGCGATTCATACCGATTCCGCGGAATTATTCCCGGAATCGGTGCTTCTGCCAGGAATCCACCGATCCGATTCCGGAATCGGTCGGAATCGGTCCGATTCCACCGATTCCGTAAACCATGCCCCCACCTAGGGGGGTTGGAATGAAATCCCCCATTGGGGGGGGGATTATTTCACCCCCCAATGGGGGTGGAATTGCACCCCCGAAGGGGTGCTAATCACCCCATCGGGGGTGTTGAATAAATACCCCGGCGGGTGATCGACTGTGATTAGCCCCCCCCCCCAAAGTGGGGGGGGGTGTTGGAATGAAATCTCCCATTGGGGGGGATTATTTCACCCCCAATGAAAATGGGGGTGGAATTGCACCCCCGAAGGGGTGCTAATCACCCCTTCGGGGTGACTGGTCGACACCCCCGAAGGGGTGACTTTTCGACAAGCCCCCCCGCCCCTTTAGGTGGAGGGCGGGGTCGACCGCACCCCCCTCGCCCAAGGCCGGGGTGGATTTCCTCGGTCTAATATCGCGTATTATTTAATTCTCATTTCGCGTTGTAGATAAGATGTCGGACGAGGAGTACGGCACCGGCCCCGCGGAATTTTCGTGACATTGATGGCAATACGGCCAACTCCTTGATTCAGAGAAGAAGAGAGTTAGATGTAAGTCGTGCCAAAAGATATGAATTGGAGGTGTGTATCGGCTAAAGCAACATATACCGGGACGGGTGGCAATGTAAAGAAGTGCGATAAAGTACCGCCTGACCTGAGCGAGGAGATGAGGGGTTATTTAACTGGAGGGCATCACAGAGGGAGGTGAGAATTGGTCAGAGACAAGACCTACATGATGAGTTGCTAGGTCGGAGAGACGCCGATCTTATGGCCGGAAAGAGCAAGAAAGGGAAAGGACCGGCACATGAAAGGGTCCAAGTTGATTCTTCATCTTCATTAGATGAGGAAGAGGCTCAGGTCAGGAGAGCCGTACATGAGAGTAGGACTCAGGCCCGTGAGGATGAGGAACGAAGACGAGGAGTAGGAGGTTCGGCTGCCAGACGATCTGATGTGGGGGCGGGCACACGCCCTGTTCGAGAGCCTGAAATCAGAAGGACACATTCTGTTCGACCAATGCCGACGGTAGACACTGCCATGTATAGGGAGAGTGGCAGAGGTCAGAGGGGTATAAAACAAGCGTTTAAAGGGGTGAAGGCCTCGACTGGGGCAGCAAAGAAAGCACTAAAGCATACGGTTAAGTTCTTTCTACACGCAGTAAAGATTTGTTGAAGTCGCGGTTAGCATTTGCTTGTCGATATGAATTTGTTGTTACTTTAGTTATTATTAACAACCCTATCTTCTCCCTTATCCTCGTTTTCGAATTTGTAGGTGTCCCGGCACATGCACCACGAGTCCATATTTCCGTACTACGGTTGATGCGATTGGTGAGGCCGGGCCGGGTCGAAAAGCCCCACATCAAAGTATATATATGAAACAAAGCTTGGACGAGGAGCTCGATGAGTCGACCTCATGATGATGGATTTAAAACCATCCTGGAAGGAGAGGGGGTGCACTGTAATGTGGGATGGATGGACTGGAATCTCAAGGAGGTCACTTATAAACTTCCTTGTGTATTGTGCTGAGGGCACCGTATTTCTGAAGTCGGTTGATGCATCAGGCCAGGTGAAAAATGCAGAGTACCTATTTGGCTTGATGAACACCGCGTGGATGAGATAGAGAGGCCAACATTGTGCGCTTTGTCACACACAATGAGGCCTCATATAAGGTCAAGGGAAAGAAGCTCATGGAGGCTCGACCTCACCGCTTTTGGGTGCCCCGCGGCACATTCTATCGACTCGATGTTAGAAGATATCGGTAGGGATGCTAATGTCAAGTCCTTTGTCAACCATGACAACTGATCACATCATTTATCTATGCCATCCACGACTTTTACATATCACGAGGCAGCACATCGATGGTCATGAATTGATCAGACCGGGTCCCACAAGATTTGCCACCCATTTTATTGCATTAGAGAGCCTATACAGTGCACAGGCTAGTTTAAAAAGGTTCATCCTCTCCACTCGCTTATCGTATACATAGATACATACAGGAGCTCCTTGGATCAGTATGAGATACTGCTAAATATGGAGCAGCTGATAGAAGATAACAGATGGTGGGAGAATGTGCAGTACTACTTATCTGTCATAGAGCCTTTGGTGCAAGTACTTAGGTTGGTGGATTCAAATGACAAAAATCAGATGGGGTACCTGTATGATGCTATGGATAAAGCTAAGTTGAAAATTAAAGAGAAGCATCCCAAGGGTTGCAAAAAGTGGTGGAAGGTGATTGACAACAAATGGGACAAAACCCTACACCACGACAATCAGGCTGCATGCATACTTTAGTAGTGTAATATAATTGTATTACAAGTTATATTTTGTGTATTACCCCACTGTCTTTATACTAATGGAGTATTAATGTCGTTACAGGGTACTTCTTGAACCCAATGATACAGTATGGTGGCCAAGTATGTAATGATGGTGAAGTATTATCAGGCACACTATCTGTAATTAAACGATTCTGTAAGACCCAAGAAGACAGAACCTGCACTGAGGTTGAAGTAAGTAATACGTTTCATATCAATTAAACTTAGAACTTTATCTCAAGAAGAGAAGATAACTGATTTATTTTGGATTTTCAGATGACTTCATACAGGCACAAGATTGGGGTGTACGAGGATCCAGATTTGCAGTACTCACATGATAGGGTCCCCCCTAGTAATATGCTTACCCGAATTAATGACTCTTTGGTTACTTGATTTTTTTTACATAAGGTTACTGATGCTTGTAATTGTCTTGTTTATGATTACAGCTGAGTGGTGGATTATGGTGACCAAACAGAACTGGATGGAATCCACTCGCTTCCGTTGCAATTCGGGTGCTAAGTCGAGCACTTCGTCATCCCAGGCGAGAGAATTGGAGCACCTTCAACCTTATTCACACGAAGAGGAGAAATAAAGTTGAAGACGTAAAGATCGAGAAGCTTGTCTACTGTCATTACAATATGAGGCTGAGGATCAAGAATATCAAAGATAGGCAAAAGACATCGGAGCAAAGATTTGCACAGTTTGCAGGTGGATTGTACCAAGAAAGAGCACAAGCCCAAGCTACTCAGGGCTTGTCCCAGGCGGATGTGGACTTGGAATATCTATTCCAAGAACATTCACTTGCAGCATGGGTGAAGGACAAGTATGCTGAGGGAGAGCCAGAGTTCGACCCGAACGACAGATCATGGGCCGAAGGAGAGCTTGACAGCGTCGTTGGTGAGGATGAAGACATGCAGGAAGCTCAAGAAAGTCAAGTTCCGTGCACGTCTCCACTTCCCCGATCCACCCCGACTACGCCTTCTCCCAGAGACATCCGGCTCCCCCCCCCCCGGCCGCTACGCCCTCCGCTCGGATTCCGCTTGCGGGTCCATCTACTACCACCACCACCAAGAAGAATAGTGGATTATTCAGGCTTTATAGAAAGTCCGCTACCTTCACAAAGAAAGTAGTCAAGGAGATCCTACATATCAAGAGGAAGAAGAGAAGTATCAAACGGCGACATCATCTCCTCGACACCGAGACCACTCACCACCTTCATCGACGAGGATGAAGAAGAATTTGTCCCACCCACACAACAACAAGATACAAAGGGGGTGGAGGTGGAGGCGGGGGTGGCGGCAGATAGGTGGAGGCGGCACCTCGTGCGAGGGTGGCTCTACTAGTAGCGCACGCACGAGCGAGCGCATCCAAATGATTCGAGTGATAAAAGACACTCATGCTCGAGTGGCGGGGGCAGCGGACGCCGACCGGGACGAGGATGAATGTTTTTGACGAGTTTCCATCTTCCTATCCAAAGCCTCGCTTCGTACAGGTGAGCCCGGCTATCCACCATCTTTTCTACTCCACATTCGACTGATCAGGGAGTTTATGAGTTTAGCGACATGGTCCAGTCTTTATTTTTTTATGGATACGGGCCAATTATGACTGACCCAAATCAATGGAGATTTCAAGACAATCAGAATGACCATAACAGAGATCCAGATCCATCATACTCCGACATTACCATAGTTGGTGGTGATGGCATATGTATAATGTATTTTTTTATTTATTTAACGCAATGTAATATGAGTGGTAAGAAGAATATGTGTTGTACTATTGTGTGATTGGATATGATCGTTTGTTTCGATAAAAATATGTATTTTATTCGATGTATGATGTGTTCTATTATGTGATTGGATACGATATGTGTTCTATATGATCGATTGTTAATTTGTTATACGAATGATTGTTCCCTATATTTTTTTCACATTTTTTCTGAGTTCTATGTATTTTTATTGATTTTTTGGCGATTTTTACATATTTTTTCACAAAGCCAAAATAAAAAACCATTCCGCACCGATTCTCCGGATCGGTCCGGCTCCAAGAGAATCGCCCGGATAGGACCGATCCGATCCGATCGGACCCCACCGATCCAGGGTCCGATCCCGCGATCCTTGAACCCGAAAACTCGAATTGAACCAAACCGAAAATGCTGAGTCAGTTTGGGTTGAAGAGTGTTATCGGGTTAATCAGGTTTCAAAATGTTTAACCTGATAAAACTAGAACCAAACTGTGACCCGAATTTCTGCACGTGCAAGATGCCCCACCAAGCAGAAAGCATGCTTATCTGCTGGAGCGTTGACAGGGATGATGGTTATAAGGTGCCAAACCCACAGTGCAACCTCCGATGTGAGATAAATGGGATGTTGCATGTGCAGCAGCATGTGTACAGAATAGTCCCATTGTTGAAAATCTAGCTGACCAAAATCCTTTAAAAAGGCTAAGCTGTCATGCCATAAGTGTATCTCTCCCGGCAATGGGCTTTAACAAATGGGCCCGAATAAATGTAGAAGTTGTTATCTTAAATATTTCTAATTGGGTCTAAACTTAAAGGTTTAACAGTCATTCTCTCTCTCTCTCTCTCTCTCTCTCTCTCTCTCTCTCTCTCTCTCTCTCTCTATCTATCTATCTATCTATCTATCTATCTATCTCTTCTTCTTACTCTTCTTTTTTCAGGGGGACCAAATAAATTTAGATTGGTTTGGTTTAGTTTGAAATTTTTTTGTCCTAACCCAAACCAAACCAAACCATGAACACCCTTACATGTGGCCACTCCCTCCAGTTCACTTAGTCTCGCTGGTGCCTAGCTATGGCCTCCTCGTAGCACTCACCAGCAGCAGCCAGCTGGTAGCATCACACTTCTGAGGGCTGACAGTTCGCAATCGATCGAGAGATCTGTTGTTGCAGGGTTGCTCCATATCATCTTAACATGATAAATATTAAAAATGTGTCGTACCTGCTAGTATAACCCTAAGTATGCTTACTTGAACCAGGGATTGCAATGCTTGAGGAGGCTTGGCTCAACATGAACCTAGAGTCAACCTGTTTTTTACTAGTAGCATGACATTTACCTATTCATTGCATAGTATGGACTGTTAAGATGGTTCAACAAGGCGGTAACTGTCATGTTCAATAATTTTTGCTCTTCATGTCCTGCAGCATTTTCTCTTCCGATTTTCTTTTTCTTCTAGTGTGATTCCCTGTTCTTCCTCTTCCTAACTCCTTCCTCTGAAATGTTCAGAATACATCTCCTTAATCCCCGTTCATCTTCTTGTGATGTGGCAGTACCTATCAGAGGCATTGACAAGTCAACACGCACCTAAAAGGTAACCTACGGTGATACCTTGCATGCATTATCATGTCTCACTTTATCCCTTCAAAGAAAACTCTGGCTCCTTTCTCAGCGGAGCATTGGCAAGTCAACATCCACGTATTACAAACCTTGAACAGGGAGTCAAGGACACCCTCGGTACGTAATCATATCTCACCAGTACCCCTTCACATATGCCATATAATCCTCAAAACGCACACAGCCTGAAGAGAGAAGCAGCAGCTAGCTCTTTCAGATACTAGGTTGACATCATCACCGTCCAAAATGAATGCTATACAAATCACCAAATGAAATATAGGCAGCCAAGTGGAAGCGTATGAAATCTATGATGCCATATAGCACTTTACAATCACTTAAAAGCTCAATGAAGCATGAAAGAGATGAAATCACCCCCTCTCACATAGATACAATAAAATCACAAAGCAGAAGTTATGAACCTCACTACTATACTGATGACTGCCACCAATGTACTTTGTTAAGAGCTGGACGGATTTCACTGAAAGCCCCCAACTTTAATTTGCTCAACTACATATGAATAAATCTACCTCAACTAAGTCAAGATCCAATCTTCTTGCACGATCAATTGCCTCCTCCCTTGAAACAATGGCATGACCTGAAAAGGCACATAGATCAAGATTAGCCATCCACATACCGGTATAGAAGATCCACCCTAAGCAGTGTGCGGAATGGTATATTATTTTTATAAAGGTCGATAGATATTAACAAAAAAACTGATTACAGAAACATTAAGTAACTCACAAGAATGAAAGGGTCTAAGTCCCCCTACACAAAATACATCATCGTGATATGGGTGAAAGTGGGCCCAATCTGGGTAGACAAACTCCTTTTAGACCAATCCACGGTCGTAGTCTTAGACCCAGATCGACGGAAGATTTTGTGAATACGAGAGAACACATATCCATCCATGATTTTATATATGGATATCAATACTTCAGCAATTATCCATCAAAGGTGAAAATCCTGTGACGTAAATCTACTTGATAATGTCACTTCATATTAAGCACAGATAAAGTCTAAAGGCATCTCTCCAAGCATTTATGGGGTGTTGGTTCATAAGAAATTGATTTTTTGTTACAAAAATATGTTTTTGCAACAAAAATTGTTAAAAAGGGTGTTCGGATATCATTACAAAAAATATGTTTTTATTTTTATAGAGAATTCCTATTTGGACAAAAAAGAGCTGAGACCTTTATTTCATCATCGTCCAGTCCACATTTTATAGTTGTATGTGGTCCCCACTCTTTTTGTTATCATATTCATATCTCACCAAACATGACAATTTTACATCTTTAGCTATCTTATATTCTATTTTAATATAATTCTTATCATGAAAGTGTAAAAAAAAAATTATTGTGCAATCAAACACCCATTAGACTTTTATTCCAAATTTAAATTACTCTATTCATAAATTTAAAAACTAATGGAATATAGAAATCATAAATAAACTTAAATTAAATGCATCCTAATGCAAGCTTAAAGGACATACTTATAATGATTAATACATTTAATTATATAAATATTTATTTCAATTAAAAAATAAAATTCATTGGCATACAACCTTTAAATAAAAATTAAATTAAATTACCTTAGAAAAAGATATCATACCTAATTAGTAAAAAAATATTAGAAATCATGATCCTCTTCCATCGTGATCATGATATATGCTTTGAACAGGTATTATGGTGATATGAAGGATATAACAAGTCAATCATGACACATCATGCCCAATAACAATAACCTAACCAGAAGGAGATTCTTGCCTTCCCCAAAATCTCAATCATGGGTTTCTTACATCTAGAGATGCAGGATAACCTGTACACCAATGATAAAATATGTGGGCATTAGCTGGAATGCAGATAACATTATGGTTTAGATGAGAAATCCACTCCAATAGAAACCTACCGGAATGGTGGATCTGGATACACCCGATTCATTTTATACCCTTATATGGTGGGCTCATTACTTTGCTGAAATAAACAAAGAGATCAAGTAGAATTGTGTTGATAAAATAGTTCGCCCACTTCAAGCTTTGAGGAGACTAAGAGATTACTTGCTTTCACATTAAATTTTCCAAGGTAGAATCTGATGCGGGACAAAGTCAATTTAAAACGGAACTAAAATGACTAAGATAACCATCTAAGGTAAGACTAAAATTTAAATGTCCTAAATCTTATTTATTTGGCTTGATGACTCATTGAACAGCCTGTTGGGGCATCTACAACCCACAGTGGTTCCTGGATGACGTGCAAAGGGGCTGGCGACGGCAGGCTTGTGGCCACCGGAAGTACTGCCATGTGACCAGCAGAGCCAAGGGGATCTGGCTTCAATAGAAAACTGATCGAATGCTCCCGGCTGTCAAGTGGTTTCGTGGCAGCATCTACGCCTCTACGGGCATTGAGCGGAGCGTGAGAAGGTCGCCAGAAGCTTCTGGACGTGGGGCTTCCATCAGCCTTGTCTGGTCAGAGGCTGTAGCAAAGTTGCAGGTGGCACAGCGGCGGAAGGAGAGGAGCGGAGGGCTGGATGACAAATTCCCAGGGCAGAGTAGGGGGTTTTGACGAGATCCGTGCATCATCAGAGGCATCGTAGGACAGAGAGAGAGAGAGAGAGAGAGAGACTGCCGGCAGGTCCCGCAAGTGTGGTTCAGGAACCCCGGTGGCAAGGTCGTCGACGTACTTGCGTGCAACTAGAGGTATCTTTGGAGGGTGGCGAAGGCAACGCAGGGCAGCAACTCCCCACTCGGCTCCTGCATAGAGTCGATGATTGCGTGGGTGGAAGAACTTGGCCGGAATCATGGAGGCATGTCATCATGCGTGAGAATAGAGGATGCGAATTCCTTTGCCTTCCTCGTGTCGTCATCTTTCAGTCTTCCGGGAATTGTCGGAAGTGATCCGTTGAGGGCACCATTGATGGAAGAAGACAGAACCAGGGATCACCGGTCTGTCCCCCATTCAAATCAGAAAATGTCGTCGGAGTGCAGATCTGAGGAGAGCATGAACCGAGAAGGGAAATGGATGATGAATGGCACGGAGACTGGAGGGTGAGAAGAAGGGAGAAGAACGGCCTCGCAGGAAGGTGAAGCAAAAATTGAGATATTAATTTTAAGGGGAAGACAAAGAGAACGAGAACAAGGCTGCAGCCCCTGCACTGGAGAACCTAGTCAAAGCCCAAAAATTCCACTGATGTTGGATGCCCCTTTATAGTGAAGGTGGCATATTTACAATAAAGGATTCTCTAAAATACTATTTACAAACCTGTACAAACCTGTTCCCTTAGACACCAAAACAAAATCATAAAATCTCTTAAAATTCAAAAAGACTATTTAAAAAATTTTAAAAATCATCCCCATCAATAAGACCTGCAATGTTGTATGGTAGTGAATATTGGACAATAAAAAAATATAAATAAGTGTTACCGAAATGAGTGTTAAAATGAATGAGTGGTCATATAAAATTAGATAGAATCAAAATTGAATATATTAGAGAAAAATTAGGAGTAGTGACAATTGTAAATAAATTGAAAGAAGAGATATTAATATAGTTTGGATATATTAAACATAAACCTAAAGAGACTACAGTAAAATAAGTAGAAAATATTAAAATAACAATAACAAAAAATACATGGTAGACCTAGGTTAACTTGGAGAAGAATAATTCAATATGATTTAAACGATTTAAATATCTCTAAAGAGGTAACTCAAAATCAACATGAATAGGGAAAGAGAATCCAAATAGCCAACATCAAGTAATTTAAGACTAAGACTAGAGTTAAGTTGAGTGTATATGTATATACATAGATGTATATACACAAAAACATCTAATGCTACCGCCTAGGTGACGCCTAAGCGACCGCCTTGACACCTAAGCGGATATGACATCCATTAACACCTTGTGAGCTTTGTCGTCTTGACAACTGTGGAGGTGATCTACAACTCAACTCACAACACAAATGGAAACCACCGCTCTATCCATAAGTAGGTCAGAATAAGGATCACGGGATTGGAATTGGTCCCTAGATTGGTGGGGTCCGATCTGATCCAGATCGGATCGGTCCAATCCAGGGCGATCCGCCAAAAGGCAGACCGATCCAAAATCGGTCTGGATCGTTCTTTCTTTCAAAAAATTTATGGGAAAATGCCAAAAATTCTAGAAAAATCAAAAAAATGTGAAAATTATAGAAAAAAACATAAGTAAGTTTTCCAACCTTGGACATTTCCACATAACTTTAACATTGACTAAATGACATACATACATCAACACAAGTGATTATAAAATACAAATTGTATTATACAATCAGGCAATCACACAATACAAAGTGTACTTAAAATTCATATTACATTCCATTAAATAAAATAAACAAATGCAACTGCTACCATAAGTGACTTATCATGTCATCACCACCAACTATGAAAACATCCCTGGATCCCCGTCCCGCTCACCCCGATCTTCTTCAACTCTCTACCGACTTTGATCAGTCATAATTGGCCCATACCCATAGGAAAATAAAGATTGGGCCATCTGGCTAAAATCATAAATTCCACCCTCAGTCGGATCTGGAGCTGGAGGAGATGATGAATAGCAAGGCTCAATGTCTAAAGCAGAATGTTGATAGAAAGATGCAAACTCGTCGAATATATTCATCCTCATCCAATGTCCGCTGCTCCTTCCACTCGAACATAAATGCCTTTTGACACTTAAAATCATCTGGATCTGCTCTACTCGTACGTATACTACTAGTACGGAACCATCACCTGAGACTCTACCTATGCCTCCACCCCCACCTCCACCTTCACCTCCACCTCCACCCCTCGTACGATGTTGAGTGGGTGAAACAAATTCTTCCTCATCCTCATCTGATGAAGTGGTTGAGTGGTCTCAATATCAAGGAGATAATGTCAGCATTTGATACTTATCTTCTTCCTCTTCAATGTATCTTCTCCTTGACTACTTTGCTGTGTAGGCAAGCAAACTTTCTTTAAAACCTTGAATAAGCCACCATTCTTCTTGGTGGTGGTGGTGGTGGTAGATGGACCTGCAATTGAAATCTGAGCTGGAGTTGTAGTGGGAGTTGGATGTTGCTCTGAAGAAGCTATAACCCAGGGTGGATCAGAAACTGGAGTTGTGCATGGAACTTGACTTTCTTCTCCTTCCTGCATCTGTTCGTCCTCACCAAGGACGTTGTCAAACTCACCTTCGGCCTATGATCCGTCATTCGGGTCGAACTCTAGCTCTCCCTCAACGTCTTTGTCTTTCACCCCTACTACAAGTGGATGTTCTTAAAATAGGTACTCCAAGTCCACATCTTCTCGTGACAAGCCCTGAGTGGCCTGAGCTTGGGCTCTTTCTTGGTACAATCCACCTGCAAAATGTGTAAATCTTTGTTCGGATGTCCTCTAACTATCTTTGATATTCTTGATCCTCGGCCTCATATTATAATGGCAGTAGACAAGCTTCTCTAATCTTTCGATTTTCAACCTATTTCTTCTCTTCGTATGAATGAGGTTGAAGGCGCTCCAATTTCTCTGGCATTGAGATGAGGAAGTGCTCTAACTTAGCACCCGAATTACAACGGATACAAGTGGATTCCAACACGTCCTATTTGTCACCATAATCCACCACTCAATTGTAAAGAAGACAAGAAATACAGGCATTAGTAACTTATTAAGAAAGTTTTACAACAATCTTTGATATGTTTAAAGTTATTTGATGAGTCAAAGATACTAGAGGAACCTCGTCATACGAGTACCGCAATCAGATTCTCATACATTCCAATCTTATACCGTATGAAGTCATCCGAAAATCCAAAACAAAATAGTTAAGTACATTGTTTTTTTATAAAGTTTAAAACTTACTAAGATGGTAAGAAGTACTCACTTCAACCTCAGCGGATGTTCTGTCCTCCCGAGTCTTACAAAGTCACTTAATAAATGATAGTGTGCCTGATAGTACCTCACCATCATTGCACACTTGCCCACCATACTATATCATCGTGTTAAAGAAATACCGTGTAACGGCGTTAACACCAATTTAGTATGAAAGACTAAAGGTGCAAAAGAATACAAGTTCTTATATACAACAAATTAAAGTATACCTGCAACATGAATATCGTGGTGTAATGTTTTGTCCCATCTGTTGTCTATCACCTTCCACCACTTTTTATAACTCTTGAGATGCTTTTCTTTAATCCTCAATTTTGTTTTATCCATAGCATCATATAAGTACCCCATCTAATTTTTATCATTTGAATTCACCAACATAAGCATCTGTACTAAGGCATCTATGACAGACAAGTAGTATTGCACTTTCTCCCATCACCTGTTGTCCTCTATCAACTTCTCCATCTTCAGCAATACTTCATACTGATCCAAAGAGTTCCTGTAGGTATCCATGTAGTCCTGATAAGCAATGGAAAGGATGAACCTCTTCTAATTAGCCTTGTATCTATAAAGACTCTAATGCAATAAAATGGGTGGCAAATCTGGTGGGACCCGATCTAATCAAATCATGACCAACAGTGTGTTGTCTCATGATATGTAATAGTCTTGGATGGCCATAAATGAAGGAGGTGATCAATTGTCCTTAGTTGACCAAAGACTTGACATTAAGATCCTTACCAATGTCCTCCAACATCAAATCAATAGAATGTGCCGCACAAGATACTCAAAATAAGTGTGGTCTAACCTGCATGAGTTTCTTCCCTGCAGCCTTATACGATCCTCGTTGTCAGTCACAAACTGCACAATATTCTCTTCTCATATATCATCAACCACACTATTCATCAAACCGAATAGGTAATATGCATTCTTGACTTAACTTGATGTGTCAATGTACTTCAGAATATGGTACCTTCAGAACAATACACAAGGACATTTATAAGCGACCTCGTTGTGATTCCAGTCCCCCCATCACACATTACAGTGCACCCCCTCTCCTCTCAAATGGATTTGAATACATCTATCCACGAAGTCAACTCATCGACCTCCTCATCCAAGTCTGTCTCATATATATACTTTGATGTGGGAGCTTTCAACCCCGGCCCAGTCTCACCAATGGCATCTACCATTGTCTGGAAATAAGGATTTGTGATTGCATGTGCCAAGACACCTACATAAACTAAAACAAAAGAAGAAGACAACCTTGTTAACACAAATCTCATAAAGATTGGATACAAGCCATATCAATAATAAAAGACTATCAACATCTTCATCAAACATTTACCTGCATGTAGAAAGAACTTCACCATGTACTTTAGGGTTTTCTTCGCAGTCGAGGCCTTCACTCCTTTAAATGCTTGTTTTATATTATTCACTTGGCCTCTGCCACTCTCCCTATACATAGCAGTGTCTGTCATCAGCCGAACTAAATGTGTCCAATGGAATTCAGTTTCTCGAACAAAGCGTGTGCCCACCCCCACATCAGAACGTCTACCAGAAGCAGTCAAACCTTCTGCTCCTCATCTTCTTTCCTCATCCTCACGAGACTGATCCCTACTCTCATCCATGGCTCTCCTCACCTAAGCCTCCTCTTCATCTTCTCGAAGAGAATGAATCAACTTGGACATGGCGTCTCTCCAACCTAGCAACTCGTCATGTAGTTCTTGTCTGTGTCAAATTCTCACCTCCCTCTGTGAAGCTCTTCCTGTTAAATAACCCCTCATCTCTTCCTAAGCTCAGTCGGTACCTTATCGCACTTCTTGACATTGCCACCCATACCGGTTATAAGTCGCTTTAGCCGATATACACCTACATTCATATACTTCTGACACCACTTGCATTTAACCTTCTTCTTCTTAGAATCAAGAAGATGACCATGTTGCCATCCAATGTAGCGATATTTCGCGACATCATGCTCCTCGTTCGACATGTTCTCTACATCACATAAAGTCAAACATAAAAAATAAATACATTAACAACTTGATCAAAATTAAACCAATAAGTGAATTAAACAACAACCCCCCCAATGGGGGTGAATTAGTAAATTAAAGCCAAGGCCCCTCCGAGGGGCCATACTGTCACCCCTTTGGGGGTGACTGTTCATCACCCCCCCGCCAAAGGGGTAAAATAAAGCCAAGCCCCCCCCGCCCCCGCCGAAGGCACCCCCCGCACCCTGTAGGGGTGCCATAAAGGAGGAAGGAAGGATCGGAGGTCCCCCCCAACTTCCCTACTATAGGGGTGGATCGGCCCAAAACCTCCAAGGATCACCGGGATTTGGAGCCCTAGATCTCCCAAAGGGAGGGGGAGGAGGGTCGAAGGGGGCAGAGGCTTTAGAAATCGGTCTAATCTCCCCCAATTTAGGGGAGATCAGACCTTAAATATGTCCAGAATTGATTCCGGAAGTTCCAGTTTTTTGAGAATCAGATCGATCCATCTGGATCGGTCAAGTATTGACGATCCAGTCGATTCTGACCGATCCAGCCAAGAGTCCCGACTAGATCGATAATTCTGTGTGGAATCAGATCGGTGGATACCAATCCGATCCAAGAATCAACCAATCCCAATCCAGATCGACCGATTCTGCAAAACATGAGTCAAACACCTCTGTCAATAGAGACACCTAAGGTAATCATCTAGTAGTTGAGTTGAAGCAACGGTGTCGAAGTAAGGACTCCCTCCTTATATTACCCCCTTGAGGAATGAGTCAAGGGCTCTTTATGTACATTCGACACTAAATAAAAATAATCAACTATTATAATAATCCTCTTCACGCGATCGATGGCCAAATGATTCTAGAACAACAAATTAATAAGAATAGTATTTTTTAATATTATATACCATAAAAATTATCAAACTAACCGATATAAGCATACTTTTAATATGAGTAAGCAATTAGTTTTTAATAAAAAATTATAGATCACCAGGATCATCTTAGGTAATTAGGCACAAGGATTGTCGTCTCAGATCTCGACTTCATCTCGAAAGGGTGAAAGATAAGAGATCTCATGGGATTCTCGGAAAAATGTCGGGTGATCCTCCCTCCCACTAAACTTGGTTTTAATGAATTCAAAGTTCGGATTTACTCCAACATAGCTGATTTTCGCCGTTTAGTACGTTATTACAATCTAGAATTGGCCGGAAGGTCCGGAATCGACCCGTAAAGGGTCGTTCCGATCCCCTTACCCTAACAATCACCCATCGGGGTTGTCGACACCGAACAACCTCCACCAAGGGGGTTGTTCGGCCAAACATTTTTAGGTTGTTAACATTGCAGAACAAATAGTTTAGATGGCAGAACTATAAGCATTCAATGCACCGGCTTTCCGTGACATTGGGTGGGAGCACGATCACATGGTGGATATGGAGAAAAAGAGGGTACAATGCAAATGATGTAAAAAAAATGAATGGAGGAGCATTTCGATTGAAACAACATACAGCTGGATTGGATGGCACTGTAAAAAACTGTGACACGATGCCTAGAGAGTGCAGTGAGACTATGAGGGCTTACATGTCAGGAAGAGCCTCACAGAGGTCAATCCGAATAGAACAGAGGGATGACTTGCATGATAAGCTTATAGGGAAAGGAGATGATTACCCGACCTACAAAGGGAAAGGAAAAGAGAAAGCCAAGTCTATACCTGAGCACAAGGAGGATGAGTCTTCCACAGTCTCTGAGCTGAGGAAGACGAGGCATGAAAATATGTGCAAAGAGAGGAGGAGGAGGAGGAGGAGAGAAGGAAGGAAGCCAAAGACTCTAAACCTGGGGATGTTCCATTATGTCGTTCACAGTTTAGCCAACCCCCACCTAGTGAGGGTGTGGGAGTAGGAGAGGGGATCTTTGAGGCTTATCGTTGTTCGCAATCCACACACCTAGTCACTACACCACCAAAGGGCTGACCCCTATTGCTTTAGGAAGCGGAGTGGTTCCCGTAAGATATTAAAGTAAACATTTAAGGGAATCAAAACAACCGACACAACACCAAGAGAGCAAGAAGACATATTGTAAAAATTTTCTTACATTCGTATATAAAATTTACATTGTTAATTCTCCTTCTTCAACTTGTTTTCTTCAACTATGTTTAACCTTTACATACGGATGTTTACGCAGTATCCCCGCACATGTATCCCCCAACCCCTACTTTCAAACTATAGTGGATGCTATAGCTAAGGCCAGACCGGGACTAAAAGTACTCAACAGCCGATACATATATGGAGCTGGCCTAGAGGAGGAGGTACAAGAGCTGAAGTCATGAATAGATGACTTCAAGCGGGTCTAGAAGGAGAGGGGTTACACAGTGATATGCGATGGATGGATTGACATTACAAAGCGGTCTATGATTAATTTCTTGATTTGCTGTTCAAAGGGCACCACATTTTTGAAGTCGGTAGATGCTTCTACGTATTTAAAATGTTGACTACATATTTTCTTTGATAGATGCCATTGTGGATGAGATCAGAAAGAAGAATGTTGTGCAAAATGTGTCTAATAATGAGCCATCTTACAAGTCTGCATGAAAACAAATTGATGGAGAAGAGACACCACCTGTTTTGAGTTACTTGTGTCGCACATTCTATAGATCTTATGTTGGAGGATATTGGTAAGGAGCCATCGGTGTCTACACTACTCAGTCAATCACAGCTTATCTCATCTTTTATTTATTCACAACCTCGTCTATGCTCCATATTATGAGGTGCAATCTCATTAGGCTTGGGCCCACATGATTTGTTATAAATTCTATTGCCATGGAGAGTTTGCATATGCATAGATATGCACTGGTGCGTTTCATTACATCCTAGGAATACATAATATACATGGCTAATTTACATAATAGGATGGATCAATTACAGATCTTGGCACATATGGAGAGGTATATTATAGACAAACATTTCTAGGAGAGGAATATTATTTAGCCATCATTGAGCCACTGGTAAATGTGTTGAGGTTAGTGGGCTCAGATGATAGAAATCAAATAGAAAATCTTTATAATGCCATGGATAAGGCAAAGTTGAGGATAAAAGAGAAATCTCAAAGGCTATAAGAAATGGTGGAAAATTGTGATGCCAGATGGGACAAGACATTGCACCATAATGTGCATGCAGCAGGTAGTTTTCACAAACATTAATTTCAATATTCTCTTTTCACTGGTAAATGTATGCCTTTTATCTTACATCATGTGTTCAATGCAGGATATTTCTTAAAACACAAGATCCAATATGGAGGAAATGTGTCCAATGACAATGAGGTGGTGAGGGGTACATTAGCAATCATTAAAGGACTTGTCATGACTCAGTAGGATAGAACAAAAGCTGAGTTAGAAGTAAGTAAGAAATAATCCTTGAACTTTTTTTAAAGAACAAAGTAAATTACTAACTTTGTAATACTTGTCTTTTTCTCAAATACAACCATACAAGATGAGAGTCATTGTGTACTCAAATATAGATCTGAGATACCCTTTTGACAAAATTTCTCCAAGTTTGTAAATAAAAGTCGTAATAATTCAATGTTAAGTATATTCTTATTTTACAACACTAATAGTCTGTTCTGTTCTATTTCGATTTTTTTTCTTTTTTTTTGCAACTGAATGGTGGGTGCAAGTGAGCACAAGAAGTGGATGGAATCCACTAGCTTCTATTGCCATATGCATTTTGAGCCAGAGCACCAGTTCTTCCCACTGTAAGAGGAATTGGAGCACCTTTAGCCTTATTCATACAAAGAGAACGAATAGACTGAGATCTGAGAGATTGGACAAGCTGGTGTTCTGCCACTATAACATGCGCTTGCAAATCAAGAACATCAAGGCCCGCCAAAGGCTAACAAAGGAGAGATTAATAGGAGGGCCTTATGAAGAGAAAGTTGCTTCAAAGTTGCAGGTGCCTGAAGAGGTGGATGTAGACACCATTTTCCAGGAGGAACACCCACTTATTGCATGGTTAGAGGAGAGGGAAGGGAGGCCACTATTAAAGTTTGACACAGATCGTACATGGGTTGAAGGGAAACTTGATGGTGTTGAAGCAGAACTTATGGAGGACATTGTTCACGAGACAAACCTATACCACCCCAAATTTTCACTTCACCCCTAGCTTCCTCTCCACCCCAAGCTCTAGACCCACCCCCAGCTATAGAACCTACTCCCAAAAAAATTAAAACAAATGACACACAAGCCACATAGGTCTTTTGTAGCACTCAAAGGTATATTGTTTGTATACTTGTATAACTATTATTTGTTATTTATGTTTCAAGTTTGTAATGATTATACGTTACAGTTTTTATGACATATTAGACACTAACATTATATTTTTAACAATTTTTTTAGAGTGTTTTATAATTTTTTAATTTTTTCTGAATTTTTTAGAAATTTTTGAACCCAAACTGGTTCGGACCGATTCCGAATCAATTTTCCTTCCTAGGAATCGGTCGAATCGGACCGATTCGAATCGAATTAGTACCTGCTGATTCCGATTTTGATTCTGATTCCTGCATCCTTGGCTACCACACTAGTGCAGGAGGCATTGACGGTGGAAACAGCTCTCATGGTACTACAGGAGCCTATAATAGTGGTGCAGGAGGCACTGATGGTGGAGGAGCTTCTCACGGTGGTGCACGAGTTCTCACGGAGCTGCAGGAGGCTCTCACCGTATTCCAGGAGCCTATAACAATGATGCAAGAGCTGTGAGAGAGAGCGGGCTCAAGGTATTGCAGCCAGTTTCACGGCACTGCAGCATGATATTTAATTTTGATATGAAACTTGTGTTACAAATTAGTATTTCTATTTCATCTTCTTCCAAATTATGCATTGCTTACATTATTAATTAACTTACAACTTAATCATTGCCAAATTTACTTATTATTGGTCTTATGAAAAAAAAACGTCGTCTAACACCTCGCCTTGTCACCCAACTGCCTAATCAGTAAGGAGGTACTCTTATTGCCTTGAGCACCTAGAAAACTAAGGAACAGTTTGATTCGGTTCATAGGGTTCAACTTAACAGTGAACACCCCTACTGAAAATCTCACAAGATTCTTATGAGATTGCTAATCATGCTTCTAATGACAGGCACTTTTCCATTTTTTTATTGGAGAGTCTCCTCTTGGAAAAGCAAAACAAGATACTGTTGTTTGCTCAGTTTCAAACGTGTCTCATGAGACACCCTACTGGACAGATTGTTGTTTTTTTAAATAAGACTGTAGCCTTAAATTCTATTAATGGTAGAAGATAACGGAAGAGAGTACAAAACAGAAGCCAAAAGAAAGACAGAAGGGAGGAGCTCATCTACCGAGACAATAGACAGGCAACAAGACTACACAAAGAACAACAAGTGTCGAAAAATTCTCCTCGACAAAAGTCTCCCACAGCTGATGGCCAGATAAAGCTAGCATCCAATCTTTGACATAAGTGGTCATGACATTCAGGATCACCCTTAGGTTCTCAAAATGATTTTCAGAAATTTGTTTATTCCTCGCATGCCAAATAGCCCAAAGCATAGCAGGAAAGATGAACTTCCAAAAAATGGGATCTGATCTGACAGCCATGGGTTTAACTGAGACCAACTAACTGAAAAGAAAAGAATGCTGTCGGGTTCAGCCATTGGATTTTCCAATATTTGAGCATGACTTTCCACAGAAAATTGATAACCCATAACCCCACAGTCGAAGAAGAGATGTGTCATAGTTCCCTTCCTGCAGCCATAGAAAATACAAGAAGTGGAATCCAAGGAAAAAATCTTCTGAAGATAACACATCGTTGGGATCCTCTGCTTGCCAATCTTCCAAAGAAAGATCTTGATCTTGTAATGTAATGGGGAACCCCAAACCATGGTTCGCCGGGTCGCGACCCGGGCCCAACCCGGTCGCTTTTGGGGCCGACCGACCCGGCCCCAAGACCCCAACCCCAAAATTAATTTTTTATTATTATTTTTGGCGACCCCGGCCGACCCCGGCCAGACCCGGGTCGGTCGGAACCGACCCGGTCCCGACTCCAGACCCCACCTTCCTTGCCCCAAACAACATCATGCCAAAGAACAACCTCACCTCCTAAGATCAGCCTACTCACAGCAAACTTCACGGTAAGTCAACCTTTTACAGAGCAACCAAGCAATTCTGTCCTCAAGTCCCTCACTACACCTTCGTTCATCAAGCAAACCTAACAAAGAAGTAAGATTGCTGATTTTTTTCCTCCTTCAGATATCTTTTACTTTCTAAATAAAAGGCGCCAATGCGTGTCTGCATCCCAGCAGTGTTGGACACTGGCTTGTGGATTACAGTGCAAGCTGAATGGTGATGGAAAGGTGGAAGATAATGGCGTATGCCCAATCCAATGGTCTACCCAAAAAGATGTCTTACTGCCATTCCCCACAACAATCTGCAAAGATGAGTTGAAAAATGTCCTGACTATGTAAGATCTCCTGCCAATGCCATATATTAGAAAGTTTGCCTCTCCGTCTAAAATCTCTAATCCACTACTCATTGTTACCCAAGCCATATTTGGAAAACACAATCCTTGCTCAAAGAGTGTCTCTACTTACATTAAGCTTCCACAGCCATTTACACAGAAGAGCATTGTTACAAGCCACAAGAGGGACTAAACCCACACTTCCCTCTTTGGTCGGTCTACAACTCTACATGCATGGTCCCACTTAATAAGATAAAGACCCTTCATGTCTTTGTTGCCATGCCAGATTAGTAGTTACATATACCTCTAGGTAGTTTGAGAATAGACAAGGGAATACTTTGTAGTACAGCTTTAGATAAAACTCATCTTCCACCTGTTGTCATTCCTTGTCTTTATTGTCATTCCTATCAGATGACTTTGTCATTCCCTATTCTTGGTTCTCCTATCAGACAGGCAAACTAAGGTATTTTCTTGGTAAAGCGGTCCAAGGCAACCCCTTGTAGGGGTAGCATACACAACAAAATCTTCAATTGATACATGTGTCAAGGCTTTCAGAGAAGAAAAACAAAGTATAATTTGTGAATTGAAGATTGGTAACACATTCCCTGACTCCCTGTGACTCCCTACTTCAATTCCTTCAATCAAGCCAACTTGCCATGCTCTAACGCACATCCTGCTAAGGATTTGACCAACCAAAACAAAAAGTAATAGAGAAATAGGATCCTCTTGCCTAAGCCCCTCTGGAGGGAGCGGAAAAACCAAAGTCACACCCATCAATATTAATCAAGAATTTAGCAGTACTAACACAACATCTGATCCATCTGATCTATTTATATTAAACCCCATTAACTGCATTATTCAGAAAAGACATGACCATTTCACTGTGCCATATGCTTTTTCAAAATCCACTTTCAAAAAAAATACACTCATTGTATCTCATCCTCATATCATGTAAGCAGTCATGGTCATGGGTAGCTATGAAGTTGTCCATTATAAATCTCCTTGGAATAAATGCAGAGAAGAATCAGCCAACTTGTCAATATACCAGCTGAGCCTAGTAGAGAGGGTTTTGGTGATGAATTTGTAATTGCAATTTAGTAGGCCAATTTCAGCTCCTTAATGTTCTCCACATATTTCTTTTTTGGAAATAAAACAAGAGAGGTAGAATTTGCCAGCTTGATGCACCCAAGATCCTCTTTAAATTCCCTAACAAAAGTTATAAGGGATCATTGATAATGTCCTGGAAATGAATCCCAAAGAAACCTATTGGAACCGGGTGCTTTGTAAGGGTTCATAGACTTGATGGTATCAAGAACCTCCTACTCGGAAATGGCTCCTACTAAAGCCTTGGACTCCTCTGCTGCAAGTGTTTTAGGTGGAATTAAGTCTATAAAGGGGCACTCCAGCCTTGAATCTCCCTGAAAAGATTCTCGTAAAATCCTACAGCCTATCTGCCAATTTGATCGGTCCCCTCGGAGAAGCCATTGTATGAAAGAACTTGGTACTCTTGTTGCACTCCTTGAGCCAAGTCTCCTTGGACTTCTGTTTCCATTTAATCTCTTCTCTGCAGCTCCATTCTTTATAGACCTTCTTTGCTAGGTCCCACTCCTCTCTCTGAATATCACTAATCTTACCAATATCATTCAAGTGCTTAAAGTGATCCATTTTTGCAAACCATTCCTTCCTATCTTTGATTAACATTTTGAAAGACTCTGAGACCCATTTTATAATGTAGGTCTTGACCCACTTGTGCTTTCCAACTAAGCTCCAGGTAGCTAAAGTTGATTGGACATCCTGCTCATGTCACCAACCTTTGACCAAATCATGCAGCTTCGCATCTCTGCACCAAGCAAGTTCAAAACAGAATTTCATAGAGTGCACTTTACCTCTACCACCACAAACAATGCCCACAACAAAGTGATCAGGAACCACCCGAAGCAAATAGAAAGAGTCGGGAACCATCAAATAGTGGCAAGGTATTGTCTCTATACAGTATGAGCAGCAATATGATCAATATCACAGAGAAGATAAACATCTGGCAAGATGAGGGTACATAATGCATCATGTGAAAGAGATCTATGGCATGGTGTTCCAAAATTAAGTACTATTAGAACCATCAAATAGGGTAACTATGTGCAGTTCGGTCTCCAGCTTCCCTTGGAAGCAAATTCAGTTTAGTGTCTACCTGAAAAAGATCATCAACTGACCTCTCTAAAAGGCTAGGCCTAGATGGGTAACTTTATTCGTTCCCTGAATCTTCAAAATTCTTTAATAGATCGCAATATCGACCGTCTGATGGGTAATGACAACTCTCTTCGAAAATTCTAGTTTTCCAATAGTTCGGGCCTCTCAAAACCCAGATTCTTTTTCCTTTCTGCTTTAACCGGAGACGAAATTTCAGCTCAAAGAAGATGGAGTTACCTTCGTCCGTGACAAGCCTAATGAACTTAGCCGTGATCGCTTCGTTCAGACGGGGTCCCTGCGGCGCGTGCGTCTCCTCTTTCTTTCTCGTCTACACAATTTGATCGGCACAGATCAATGCAGTGGACAGAATAGAGAATTTTAAATACGACAAGGGAAAAGGGCCCGACAAATAAACAAATGGCCAACACAATCCACCTGAATGGGAGCCGCAAAGAACCTTGCGCCCACGAAACATGCACACTCCCTCAGGCGAGCGCCTCCGGCCGCCTCCGGCAAGCTGGCGGGAGCCATCCACACGCCGCCACAGTTCGCCGCCGACCTCCTCGCCCCACATACTAGCGGCCCATACAGCCTGCCGTAGAGGAGCGACAGACGACGAGACTTGTCGAGCGCGGCGGTGTGCCACGACCCCATTTGGGCGGAGAAGCCGATGCCCTCCTACCTCTGGTGGTACCACAGGCCCTAGCTTCTCTCAAAGCGAGCTTGCTGTGGCGGATTCGTCCCTCGACCCTTGAGGGCGCTGCAGAAGGCTATGAACGGTGCAGGGTGGCCTCCTCAGTCGCAGATCGTGGTAGTCCCGATGTTCCCCGTCGCGAGCTAAATAATAGAATACATATTTCATTAATTATTAAAAATAATACACAATAAGAAAAATAGAAAAATAAAGTTATATATATAATTAAATGAATTGGTATAAAAATTATCTAAAGTAACTTCTTGAGAAAGAATTAAATTTATTAAATGATAAAAATTCAGAAAACTTATACTCTTAATCTTTCATCTCAACCGTATCTCACATTTTATTGTCTCGCTAATCACTACAACCAAAAACGGTGGCCAGAATTCAAATATATATATATATGTTTATGGGGTGTTCGGTTGCATGATAACTTTTTGTACATTTATAAAAAATTATATTAAAATAAAAATTTAACTATCTCATGACATAAAATTATCATGTTTGGAAGGACATGATAACAAAAAAGAATAACTATCATACATGACCAACTAAAATGGGGGACCACAAGAAAAAAGAAAGAGGTGAGACCCTCTTTTTTTTGTTTAAGAAGAAAATCACTTTCAAACACATAAATTGTCATAGTTGTCAAACACCTATTTTAACAAGTTTTTCTACGATTTTTAAAGATTAAAATAAAAGTCTCCATTATCATGCAACCAAACACCCCATTAGGGTTTTTTTCGGACAACACTGTCCACCCTAATCATCAGATTAAAGAAAATAGAGAAATATTTTGGGTAACCATCTCGATAAAAGCAAACAAACAGAAAATCAAATGCCAAACACATAGCTGAAAAGTGATATTTTGTTGCTTGGTTTGGTTACATTTCTTATCTAGAAAATTTTAGTTTCAAAACAAAGATTACACTACAAACAAACATAATATTTTAATATAGAAATTTAGATACTCAACGTTTCTTTTTCTTGCAAAATTAACATAATTGAAAAAAATAAAATAAAACAGAGACTTGGCGCGAGAAAATTTTTAATGAAAATAGTCATTATTTTTATATATATTTATAAATAAAATTATATAAAAATAAATTCCAAACTAATTAATGACAAAAAATTTATATTTGAAGAGGCGTGTGAATAATAAATATAACCAAAGGAGACGAGAATCACAAAATAAAAATAATGATTTTTTTCGTTTAAAATTTTATTTTAAAATATAAATTTATAATAATTATTAATATTTTAAAATTTATAAAATTATAACAAAAATGAAGACTCAACACAAAACTCCGAAGAAAACTCAAGATAAATATTATTTTTTGATTCATTTATCAGTTATGAAAAAATTAGGTTACTTATTTTAAATAAAATTTTCTTAATTTAATGTCTCCCTTTTTTATATTCACTGTTATGATTATTATCTTTAAAGACTTTTGATGATCATGCGTTACGGACCTTATGTTTTTCAAATGGCATTTATTATATATTTTGAAGCATTGTACAATGTTGTAATTGTTATCATTGTGAACATATTATAAGTTTTCAGTTTTGTTTGAAAGTTTGTATGCTATGCATTTTTAGTATGTATCGTTAAACCATGACCTTATAATACTCCGCACATAAACTATACCGAACTTTTAAAATGTCCGAAAATGTTTTGTCCATTTCCTTAAAATTTATAAATTATACCTAACGACTCAATACCTGCATTTAGAATAAATCACAGCTTACACATCACGGGAGATTTTTTATCGAGATTTGTATGTTCTTAAAATCAACTCTTATGTCAGAAGAAGATGAAGACGAAACAGAAAATATTCAATTCCGGGAACAGTAGAGAAGTAAAATGTGAAACCCGAAGAATGTGGCTATGCCTGAATGTCAAAATACAAGAACATTTTTTTTCTTTCTAAACAATGTTTGCACTGGTAGCATCCGAAACTGACTGGTACGAACCAGGAGGCTTCAGAAGCATCATATACACACACGGTGAATACTGGGAAAGTTGAATTCCACATACGAACGAAGGAATGATTAGAGAAAAGCCACGCAGATGATAAACGGAACCAAGAAGACTTGTATGAAAGAGTGGGAGAATGAATAGCCGGATGGAGTGGGAAGCGTTTGTGTTGGACTTGGAGCTGTAGCATTCCTGGTCGGTGTATATGGGTTGTACCAGCTGCCTGCTCCATCAGAAAATGCTGGTGGTCCAGGTGAGATGGAGCTTGGAGAGGGTGCTGTGGGCAATGAGTTGTAATCCTCCAAATTGTAACCTGGGTACAAGGAAGATTGCATCTTGGTGGTGTCCAGTTTCTCACGTGAGTATGAACATGAATCACAAAATGTTGACTTCACTTACAGTTGAATATCTTCCAACCCAGTGTTTTCTTCTCCCGGTTGAAGACAACTCGAAGGCCGGTCATGAAGTTCTCTGACATGACAAATTTCAGGCACAAAGGATGATTAATGACGCTGGATATGAGTAACATAGGTATGTTGAAACGGTACAATGGAGAAACAAAACTTATGCCTTGTTTGATTAGAGTATAAAAGATGATACTATAATAATTTTGATATTGATATTTTCAAGGGATAGAATATCAATATCAAAATTAATGCAAATTGACACTTGTATCTTGCTGTTATTGTACTGTGAGTTTCAATATTAATATTGATAATCAAACACTTATTGATGATTTCTATCACTATCAATTTCAAAATGAATAGTGATAGAGGTGGTCAATATAGTTATCAAACAGGGCCTTGAAAAACACAAAGAAGTACTAGAAATAGTGGCGACAAAAATGCATATAATGGTGAACTTTTAGGAGTGTGATTAAAAGTGGGTTTTATGCCGTCTCCTAGATATGATAATGTGTTCAAATAACTTGAGTCTCGCAACCTTGGCACCATAGTTTCATACGGTCTCATAGATATGATAATGTGTTCAATTAATTCTAAAGGGATTACTATATTGAATATTATAGATTTGATAATGTGTTTAAATAGTCTGAACCTCTCAAGATTGATACCTTTGGCTTGACACCCTAATTTCAAGGTTTGTAAGAAGATATATCAAGGGATTACTCATGAATCATGAATGTCTCCGCTGTATTGATTCATATACTAATACTACTAGTAGGATATCTTGGACCTTTTGATCGGAACACAAGAACTACCTTTTCGAGAAAAGAGCTGTTGTGCACCGCTAGTTTTATTGCTAAAACATTAGATTATGCAATTCCAAAGAAAACGTCCATAAAATTGCAATTCTCAACTTACGACCAATAATATTTAATCCATGACTCTTGACAAGTGCCAAGCAATAATACTTCTGCATCTGCACCATACAAGAGAGAGAGAAATCAACTATGGTTGTCGAATGTTTGCAGGATTCACCGATTATTATGAGCATACCTGACTGGATATAATAATTACTGGCTGAGTAACTGGAAATTCACTTCCACCATACATTTGCAAGCTAACATTGGGTATGAGAAACTCATCAGATCTACACATTTCACTATAAAAGTCAGATTTTATATACCCTCAAAAAGCAAGTGTCATAATGCACTTAGATGTAAGAAAAAGTTACCTTGAAACATAACAATATTCAAAAGGGATACCGGAGTCGGGCATATACCGCTTATCTTGAATCCTTGAATTGAACTACAAAGAACCAAGAGCACTAAACAGACTGCATGACTAAAAACTTCCATCTGAAAATTACTAAGTGTGCTTACACTCTCGGCAAGAGTTGTGTAAGCAGGGTCAGCCAAATATGTGAATGAGGTACCAGAATCCACAAAGGCGCTAAAATCTTCAGCCATAGAAATATTACCAACAAGCAGTCCAGTCACGGTAACACTGTACGTGGGGCTGAAAAGAGGCAAAACAAAAAGCATGTGAACGAAATCTCAACACCCTTAAAGCAAAGTAATCAACCGTCCTCTTTAAAGTTTAAACTACCATGTAAAACAAAGATTCAAGTTTAAGACTCACTATGGTCCATATATGATGAATGGAGTTTCATTTTGATCTGAACTGCCCTTGTCACCGAATCTTATTCTTCCCAAACCATCACTTCCAAAACACATGGAGAAGGAATCTAACGTAAGGCCTGAACTTGACAAGACACTGGGAACTGAAATCTTTTCCATACCAAGTCCAAATAGACCATTCACAGCTGCAGAATCCAGGAACAAACCTGTTTGAAACTTTCCACACCTTCACAGCTCACACAAGGTTTAAGTTGGACTGCTGAAAAAGGGGTCAAACTACAGAAAAGAATACCACAAGATACATAGTAAATGGGAAGAAGGGTCCATACCCCAGAATGATTTTAGCTTCAACAGTTTTGTTGTGAGAATCATCTGTTGCCAGGTGCAGGACATCCTCAACTAAGACCCCAGAAGAAGAGGTATTTGCAGAAACATATCTAACCATGTAAGGGCAAGGGTTATGCGCAGCATAACACTTGCTCTGAGGATCACAATGCCTACTGCTGCAAGGGATTTCCTTGCTACTTGTGGAGGAGCTGGGACTATAGATGTTAAATTCGAAATTGTCCCGCTACGCATGTTAAGCATGAAATAATCAATGTATATCTCAAAAGGGAACTAGAACAGACATAAGAAAAGAAACTATATTTATGAAATGTTTTAAGAAAATATAAAATCATCAAAGGGGGCAAAAGAACCAGAAATAATGGCTTTTAACAACTTATCAATATTTGTGTTTGGTAAATTATCAAAGGGCCAAGGTGATTCTTATGGCAGTAGAAGATCTCCACTTCCATTATCCATTTCAAGGGTTTTCCTCTTACCTCCACGCAGTTTCTAACAGGTATGAATATTTCTCATTTTGACCAATTCCTTTGCTGCAAAAGAACGTAACCAGCAAGAAAGGAAGTCCAGCCTTACTGCTCACAGTTGACCCCTTCTGCACATATGCATGTCATAGCTGCGCTTTCCCCCTTTTCTACCCTGTCTTCGTTGGTCTATGGGACTCTTCATGGGTTCTTTTGACTTCTGATTGTATTATCCTCCTTCTATTCATGCTCCAAGCTTTTATTGAGTAATAAATCGGCAATTAATATAAAGATGATTAAATAACTGAACAACTGTGAGAATGTGTTCTCTAAATAACATACTACTCTGGACATGATAAATGATATTCAATCAGGCAACTTTTCTCCAGAATAATTCTTTCCTTTTTTGTGTGGAAAAAATACAGCAAAGAGGCTGCCAAGAATAATAGGTCCATCTGGTATCAACACCATAGATTTGCTAGTAGGTGTAGCTAATGTTTGGGCATTTAAAGATCTCTAGGAGCTATGGAGCTTCTGTGATAGGGGCAAGGCTTGCCTGAGGTGGCCGCACTGCTTTGGACAGGGATGTCAATGGGTCAGATATGGGCTGGATAGTGACACTATCTTTATTCGTATCCTAAAAACAAAAGATATATCCATTTGTTGTTCAATAATCATCATATATGAGCATATCCGTGAACCCTTTGTGCTATCTACTAAAGAATGGTTAATGGTTGGTTAACAAATACATAAAGACAGTATATGTAATTATCCAATACATTAAAAATAGTAAAAATAACTTAGGTGACAAAAATTAAAACATAAAAGAGAATACTAATCGGAGACATCCACAAAAGGTACTCATGAAACTACAAAATAGCTCTAAATTGCACAACCATCATAAACTTCTTTAACATAAGATAACAAGATAAAAAAAATAAAAACACATTATTGTTGAATTTCATCGTTGATATAAATTAGGTGTTGGGTGTTAAGTTGTCTTAGAATATCGCTTGTTGAAGATGCACTTTGACTTATGGATATAGTTATCGGAACACGAGTTCAGCTTGAGATACATGTGTTTCTTTGTTCATATATGTTAAATTAATAGATTATCCATTACCGATATTGTTAATGGAGCTATAAGACTATCTAATTACTATTCGTTGAGTCAAATAATTAAATAATCAGTTACCATTAACATTTCTAACTTTGGACAATGGCAATGACAACTTCTAAGGTATCTGCTCATAGGGGTAGCTTCAATAGTTACCTTTTCATAAGGAGGGCTAGAAGATGGAAGGTTGGTCTCAAGTGTGCCGCAGGGGTGCCAAGCACCGATCATCAACCCCATACAAATTGGATATTGATTAAGGTAGTTTTTGGCTTCCATATAGACCATTGTGAGAGGGACAAGGATTGAAGGATCGGAATCGGAATTGGGATCGGAGGTATCAATCCAATCCGATCCAGATCGGATCAATCCAATCCCGACCGATTCACCGGAAGGATGACCAATCCAAAATCGGTCTAGATCAATCATTTTTCTATATTTTTATTTTTAAAAAATAAAAAAATCAGTAAAAATGTAAAAAATATAAAAAATGAAAAAAATGTTAAAAGTCAGAACAAAAGAAATTGTGTCATCAAACACATTTTCATGTAACATTTAACATTGAGTCTACAAGAGATTTTAAGTGAAGTTAAGCGGATACAAACTAACATTAATATTCAGTCTACTAAATAAAAAGATGGTACAAGTCATAGAAATATACCTTTCAATTGTCCAATCACCACCAACTATGAAATTGTCCCGGATCTCTGCCTTGCTCATCCTCATTTTCTTGGATTCTCCACTAACTCTAATCAATCATGATTGACCTGTAACCATAGGAAAATAAAATTGGGCTATTTGGATAAAATCATAAACTCCACCCTCGGCTAGAGCTGGAAGAGAGGGTGGATAACAAGGCACAATGTCTGAAACATGATCTGGATATGATGATGCATACTCATTGAAGATATTTGTCTTATTCCAACGTCTGCTACTCCTTCCACTCGAAAATGAATGTCTTCTCTCACTCAAATATTTGGACATACTCCACTCGTGCATGCACTGCTAGTAGAGCCACCATCACTCTGATCTCCACCTCCACTTTCACCTCAACCTCCCATATGTTATTGTTGTGTGAATGGAATAAATTCTTCATCATTCTCATCTGACGAAGGTGCCTAGTGGTGTTTGTATCAAGGAGATGTGGACGTTTGATACTCAACTTCTTCCTTCTCTTTGAACTTTCTTGTTCTTTAGTATTTTGGTATGTTGGCATGCAAACTTTCTTAAAAGTTTTGAACAAGCCACCATCCTTCTTGGTGGTGATAGATGGTCTTGCACCTAAAACTCGAGCTAAAGTTGTGGCAGGAGTTGGAACTTGCTCTAGAGAAGTTGGAGTCCGAGATGGATCAAGAATTGAAGATGTACATGGAACCTGAATTTCTCCTCCTTCGTGCATTTCTTTGTCCTCATCAAGGACGTTGTCAAGTTCACCTACAGTCCATAATCTGCCATTCGGGTCGAACTAAGGCTTTTCCTTAGCTTCCTTATCTTCTATCTATACTACAAATGGATGTTCTTCTTAAAATAGATATTCCAAGTCAACATCATTCTGTGACAAACTATGAGTGGCTTGACTTGAGCTCTATACCGGTACAATCCATCTGCAAAGTGTGCAAATCTTTCCTCAAATGTCTTCTGTCTATCTTTGATATTTTTTGTCCTCAACCTTATATGATAGTAGTAGACCAGCTTCTCCAATCTTGCAATCTTCAGCCTATTATTTCTCTTCGTGTGTATGAGGTTAAAGGTGCTCCAATTCTTTTCATATTGAGATGAATTGGTGCTCTAACTTAGTACTCAAACTACAATGGATGTTAATGGATTCCATCCAGTCTTGTTGCTCGCTTGATTCCACCACTCAACTGTAAAAAACACAAGTACTATAGAAATTAGTAAGTGTAATGTTCTTTAAAAGATTTAGCATGTTTTAAATGTTGAGGTAACTTACTAGGAGAAGCTTTATCATGTGAAAACTGCAAATCTGGATCTCTATAGACTTCAATCCTATGCTTATACGAAGTCATCTAAAATACAAAAAGAAAGACATTTAAGTCCATTGCTTATGTTAAAATTCAATGCTTATGTCGGACCAAAAAAAATCTCTCAAAAAAGAGAGAGAAGAAAAAAAAGGAGGAAGAAGAAGGGACGGAACAGGGGGGAGCCGAAGGAGTGCTGGGAAGATGAAGCAAGGGCGGAAGCACCGCCCTGTGCGTTGGAGAAGAGAAAGAGGGGGAGGAGCCGTCGCTGCCGCCTCCAACAGCCGCGGCTGCCGCCGCCATCGTCGCCGGAAGGAGCTTCTCCCGCAGCCGTCGCCGCCGCCTCCACCAGCCGCGGCTGCCGCCGCCATCGTCGCCGGAAGGGGATTCTCCCGCAGCCGTCGTCATCGCCGCCGTCGCCGCCGTTGCCGGAGCACGCCGTTGCCGGAGCACGCCGTTGCCGGAGCACGCCATCGCCGTCGCCATCGCCGGAGCCGTCGCCGGAGCTCGCCGCAACAAAAAAAAAAAAAACCCTCGCGGGCATCTCCTGTCGGGGAGAGAGAAAGCCGAGAAGGGGGAGGCAGCGGTTCGCGGTCAACCGCAGTCAAAGGAAAAAAAAAAGAGAAAAAAAAAGGGGGAAACGTGCGCCCACGCGCGGGCAGCCGTGGGGGCGAGACCCGGTCGAAAGACCGGCCGACCGGGGGTGAACTTACCCCCCGGTTTGACTCTGGTCAAACAGCACCGAAAAGGCTCAAAAAAGGGGGGGAAATGGGGGTAACTCCACCCCACTCCGGTCACCCCCCCACTAACTCGAAAATGGGTTTAGTGGGGCCTGCCAAATGACCAGAATGCCCCTCCAAAAACCTCTATAAATACCCCCCAAGTGCCATACGTACAGGGGGTTGGAGAGTGTGGAAAAAAGAGAGAGTTGGGAAGAGAGAGAAGCTCTACATTCTCACCTCGGTTTTGCGCTACCTTTCCATAAAAGGGGCTGGTTTTGCGCTACCTTTCCATAAAAAGGGGCCCAAAATAGTAAACTATTTTGGATAGAAAATAGCCAACCCAACTCCGGTCTAGCCGAAATGCTGCCGAAATTATGTGGTTTTGCGCTACCTTTCCATTAAAAGGGGCCCAAAGTAGCTTGCTATTGTGGATACAAATAGAAAACTCAAATCGGTCAAACCGAAATGCCGGTCAAACCGAACGGGAATTCAAATCGAAAACCCAAATCGGTAAAACCGAAATGCCGGTCAAACCGAACGGGAATTCAAGATGAAAACCCAAATCGGTCAAACCGAAATGCCGGTCAAACCGAACGGGAAATCAAAGCCGAAACCCAGATCGGTAAAGCCGAAATGTCGGCAAACCCGAACAAGCTCCAGAAATGCCGCATATCAAATGCAATCAAGCTATTCTTGGACACATGAAGACAATCTGGTTCGGTAATGCCAAAATACCGAAAAGGCCGAAACCCAGATCGGTAAAGTTGAAATGTCAGCAAAAACCGAAGAAGCTCCAGAAATGCCGCATATCAAATGCAATCAAGCCATTCTTGGATATACGAAAAAAATCTGGTTCGGTAAGGCCGAAATGTCGAAAAAGCCGAAACCCAAATCGGTAAAGCCGAAGTGCTGGCCAAACCGAACAAACTTTGACATGTGTTGAGGAATAAAGGCTCGAATGCCACCTCATTTATTGTACTTCCATGTACCCAAATCGACATGAAATAAATTCAGTTCGATTGACCTGATGTGCCATTACAAGGATGACATCAAATCCCCATGGACTCTAAGAAATGGAATAAATTAAATAAATCATTTAAACAATTTTCAAACTTAACAAAATAATTAAACTTGATTAAATAAAATCAAATCAAATAATCAAATCAAATAAGTAAATTGGATTAAATCAAATAATTACTTATTTATTAACAAAAATGCCATCAAAACCAAATTAAATTCATGTCATAAAATCATACATAAAAAAATGACTACAAATGGTTACAAAACATGTTAAGTTTGAATCCGACTTAACCATGAAAAATTAAATCAAGACAAATGGATAATGCTACTTAAATAAATAAGTATGCATAACAAAATCCAAATCAAATAAATGATCAAAACATTAATAAAATGTTAACATAATCCAACCAAAATTATGTCATTAAATAATGCATAAAAAATGTCAACCAATGATTACAAAAACAAGTAAAAAATGTCAACCAATGACTACAAAAACAAGTTATGTTGGATTAAAATCAACCATGAAAAATTAGAGTGATCAATATGATTAAGAACATACCTTAATAATAATAGTAAATTCACTCAAATCAAGCAAAAAATGCTAACAAACACATAAAAATGGAAATTAATTCCTATAAACAAATAAATAAAGAGATCAACTCAAAATTGTCAAAGTAAAAAAATGACCAAAGATATAAACAAATTAAATCAAATCTTAAACCAAACAAAGAAGATCAATGAACTTAAACTAAAAAGTTTGATTAAGTTCAACCAAGTTCCATCTCATAAGGCCATGGGGATATGTCTTCTAGCTTTGTGTTTATGTGTATGGATGACTTCTGATCTATATGTTGTTGTGACGGTTAATCAAGGGTTTTCGAGTGTTTGCTCGATGTAATTAACACTGGAATATCGCAAGTCCGGTGGAGAAAGGTCAAAATTTATTTTCAAAGAACTCAGATAACCTCACAAATTAAATTGTGGTTCAGATCATCTAAGTGGTGGGTGATACCCATATCGATACTTAGCAAATCTGTGGAACCATCGGTGTTCCTATAAAATAATACCACATCAAATTAGCTAATACTCCTATGAATACCACATATTTTCATAGTAGTCAATGCTAGCCTAAAGCAAAAAAAGAATTTTCTACCAAAACAAAAAAGAGAGAAAATTCGAGGTTCCAACAAATGGCACGCCCGGTGGGACCTCTCTCTCCCTTCATCTTTCCGTCACAGCAACTTAGTGAAGTCATAAATCTGCCAAATTCTTATATAACTTTTCATCCCTTTAGTCTGTATTTGTTCTTTCAGGAAGGAAGACTCAAAGCACCAAGCAATGGGAAAGGGAGACGAAGATCTTCTTCTCAGAAGACTACGTCATCAACTGCGACAGGGGGCACCTTGATGTACCCTTGACGTACAGGGCATTTCCCCTCAGTTATCCGGCGAGCGGACCATCTCGGGGTGGATCTTGCCACCCCAACAACTGAAGACTCAACGCTGAGTCCTTATGAAGCATTCATCACCTCCACTAAGGCAATGGAGCCCATGCTCCCCATCCTTACTAAGGTGGATGTGGCACCAACATCGGTGCCTGCGACTATCGACCAAGTGTCGGTTGTCCATGCACAATCAGAAAGGGCCCAACCAAACTTGAAGCCCGCAAGGCCAACCTTGCAACATGTTCACCCCATGAAAGAGGTTGATGAAGTCAAACCCGTTATCGGGTCATATGCCAGTATGGCACGTCGAACAAGGAAGAACTCCTCGACATTCAAAAAGGATGACCTATCATTGGTCTAACTACTCATGGCAAGAAACAAATTCTATGCTCGTTTGACTACTACATAGATCTAAAGGTCTATTTTGTGATGACACCTCGGCTAAGGAATCATTTCCTGAAGATGAAGACCGATCGGTTTCTACATCGACCAAAAGTCACTACCGGGCATTTCAAGCCCGCAATGTGAGGAACATCACACCACCACTTTCCAACAGGGCGAGGAATAACTCCCCGGCCTTCAAGAAGACCAAGATGGACCCGGCACGAGTCCGACAAGCTAAGGTGGAGAACAAATCTCCCAACCGCCATGCTATCTCTGCGAGCCTACTGCAGGCCCATTATGCAAAGATGACTCAGCCAGGAAACCACTCCCTGAAGAAGAAGACCGGTCAGTATCCAAATCGACCAAAAGTCATTAAGAAGAGTGTAGAAAGAAGCTCTCATGTCTCCTGAACTGTCTTTCTGACTGTGGGCAAATCATGTGCCCAGAGGGCATCAAATTGTTTAAGGGGGAACCACTCCCCAAAATTCAAGCAAGTCTGGGTTCCCAAAACTCAAGTGCATCATGTGGTTGCGAAATCAACCACCCCGGTGTATACCGAGCTGTTCAAAGGGGGAACGACTCCCCAAAATTCAAGCAAATCTGGGTTTCCAAAACCCAAGCACATCACATTGTTGTTGATGCACCTCAATCGACAATGGGTCATCGATTGGTCAGACCCTGAAATCGACCACCTCGGTGCATGGGTCAAAGAATCACTTCTTTAAACCTACCACCACCACAAAAGAATAACAACAACCCTAGGGGGTGTCTGTTTTCAAACGCCTCTCCTTCTCAGAGGAGCCTGCGGCAAAAATGCCACACCGGGGGCACGTAGCAAGATGACAATCTTCGCATGCTACACATTAAGTTCCAATAACCGGTCCGAGAATGTCAGGGAGGCTTCGAGACAGCCAGCTCGAGTAGGTCCGGTTACACGACAGCAAGTGGCTTTGGCACAACAAAATCTTCCGGTTGATCTTTTTCAATAAGAAGAGCAAGGGGAACACGTCATCAAGACCCCCCTATAAAAGCCGAAGCCACACCTCCCATGCTCAGTTTGCCTGAGCTATGGAGGGAAAATCAAGAGCTTAGGGCTCTTGTCATGAGTTTGAAAGGGTTGCAGTCTCAACCTGCACCACAACTCGGGCTACATGAGGCCGCCCCGAGGAGGTGTCCGTAACAACCGACACTGCCTCGACCAAATCAACAACCTGCTCCTCAGTTCCAAAACAAGCCAGAAGGCAATGATGGTTGAGCAAATTGTGGACGCCAGGCAGAACATGATGATGGTCTGATGACTGTGGACTTGTATTGGACTCCCTATCCCGTCCACCATAAGTTCAAACGGCTGCCATCAGAGGTGACCAAGGTCCCAAAATGTCCTAGATTTGATGGACGGGGGTCACCTAAAGAACATCTAGCAATGTATGTGACTCATATGGGCAAGTTAGCCCTAGAAGAGTCCTATCTACTTTGCTACTTTTCTACCACTCTCACAGGTCCTACCTTCGAGTGGTACTCTAAATTGAAGCCCAACTCGGTCATAGGTTGGGAAGATATGCAGCGCAAGTTCATCGAGCGCTTCAAGCTAATTGAGAGGCCAGTACCACTGGTGGAATTGACCTCTCTCTGTCAATGCAAGGATGAAATTGTCGTTGACTTCATCAAAAGACGACGGAATCTCAGCATGAAATGCCCTAATCCGTCGGCAAATGAAGAGGTTGTAGAACTATGCAAAAGGGGCTTATGCCCTGAAATCTTTGAAAAGCTCCTAATAGCCAACATTCAGACATTCGACAGGCTAAACTGAGTCATGTCTGAATAGGAAATGATCTATGCGGGCAACCCTACAAAGGGCCGCGAAAGAGAAAGCCTTCACGTCCTTATGTAAGGACGTTTACATGGTTGACTGCACACCGGGGGCAAGCACAAGCCGCAATGGGGCAAACCTTTACTGTCCCCCTTCAAAGCCAAGAAGCCCGCTCCACGGAGGAATAGTCTTGCTCTAGCCGAGGAAATGAAGAAGTCTTACTCCTTTACACGGGAGCACGCTAAAAGGCTTTTTGATGTCTATATCAGAGAAAATCTGATCAGCTTGCCTCAACCTAAGCAACCAGCCGAGGTTTATAAATTTGATGACCCAAACTTCGGTGTATACCACTGCAGGTTGGGTCACCCTGCTGAAGACTACTATTTGTTCATGAACATAGCAGAAATTTTGATCAAGGAAGCTGCAATCGACATGCGGCAATACATGGTTAATCCTCCGCAATCACATGTCAATCCAAAACCACAACAAAACATCACAGTCAATGTGATTAGTGGTCAAGCTTTCCCTACATGGTGACGGGGACCACAGGCCATTGAGGACCTTCCCCATGTCAACCTCAACCATCGGAGGATATTGATGAGGCTAAACCCGTCACCGGGTCAAATCCTACCGTCACATTACGGGCAAGGAAGAACCTCCCTACCCTTCAAAAAAAATTAAGGCTGGCCTATTGCAGGTTCAACTAGCCAGGACAGAGGAATAAATCCTCTACCCATCTTGCTACTAAAGTGGATCTGCTCAAGACCTGTTTATCAAGATACCCCAGTCAGGGAATCACTCCTTGGAATTGAAGGCCAATCGGTTATTGAACCGATCAAAAGTCACCATTGGATGTGCAGGGGAGAGATCCCCCATTTCATCTACTATCATCTTGGGTAAGAATAAATCTTTAACCCAGGGGGCACCAAGCCAGACAGGGACAAATTCTCAATACCGGATGTTAGTCAATATAAGGGGAACAAATTCCCGAAAGTCGAGCAAATATGGGTTCCTAATACCCAGATTCGTCATGGTATTGCCAATTCAACACATTACACAAGGGGCAACCTGTCTTGAACTTTGTGTATGAACAACTATTCTCTCTAGGAGTTGTCTAAAAGAATGTCAAGGCAAAATGCTGAATTCAACATGGCCAGGGGAGCTCAATAACTCGAGAAGCCCAAACAAGCATGCATGCCACCTCGACCCAATGCCATTAAGGCTAATGGTGTTGATTTAGTCCAAGGTTCAAAAGAGGACCCCAAGAAGGTAGTTGCCCAATATGCTTTCCCATCCTGACCACGGAGGAAAGCAAATGATGACACAAAGTCTCCCACTCATAGAGAGGGGCCGAGAGGAAAGAAAATGCTCGGTCGGCTTATTCTCTCATATGCCCTACAATAAAGCAAGCCATACTGGCTTCAGGGCGATGGAATCTGTCCTCCTAAGTCCCAGTATCAAAGTTGTGCAAGTCGGTTATCATGGATATATATTGTTGTTTGCCAACACAATATCCGACCAGAATGGAAAATAATGACACCAAGTCAAGGTTCAACCCCTTCACCCCCAACAAATCCGACAGATCAGGGGTAATTAAAAGAAGAAAAAGTCCAAATCGACCTCGAATGAAAAAAAAACAATGTCATTGGCCGGACAATAGAGAAATTTCTCGAATTCAAGCTGGCACTGCCATCATCTAGGGTGGGAACAAATCCCTAAACCCAAATCAATCATGTCCACCAATCAAAGGAAATTTTTTGACTCAAATGTCGATGGTTATCAACTGGATGAGGAACAAATACTTCGTCCAAAATTCTTAATGGTTGGCTGAGCAACAGCCAATGCTAATGCCACTCCACCGAGGAATCAATTCTCATTCTATGACGTGCAGTCACAATGGTTGCCCAATCAAAGGCTAGACCTCCCAAATGAGTGAGGAATAAAATTTCTACCTAGAGAAGATGATGTGATCGATCGGTCAACGGTCCATGTCAAAGTTGCTCCAAAGGGAAATCAACTCCCAAGAGGACAAATAATTGTGGCTAACTGGTTCAAGTACTTATGGGTAAGGAACCAATCCTTAACCCACAAGAATACCAAGGCTAATTGACCACCGGTTTAGCCCAAAAACACTACAAAAACGAGGAACAAATCCTCTATTCGAAGATGTCGGGGCTTCCCAAACGGTGATTGCTCGGGTGGGGGCCAACCCTCAACCCATCGAGTTACTATGGTTGGACGGCTCAAAGACCGGTTATCAACATTTACACAAGGGGAAGGAACAAATCTTTCACCCAAATGAATGTGATGGTTGTCCGACCAGACGACCACTTCAAAGCTATCAAGACGGGGGATCAACCTTCAGCTCACCAAACTATCAAGCTAGCCAATCAAAGGTTCGGCCCAATATCCATAGGCGGCTGGGGGCAAGCCCCCTAAACTATGCCGTGACGACGTGGGCCAAGAACAAACTTTCGCTCGGGGCGACAAGGGTAGGTGAAGTAATCCCTATCCGGAATGTTGCGTGGAATCACCAATTCGCCGCATTGGTGAAATATGAAAAGTTCAAGTGATAACCAAGCCATCGATTGAAGACTGACAACATTTCTACCGTAAAGGGGACAAGGAAGAAATCCTCTACCCGGAAGGAGAATGTATATAGTCAATCAATGACTCAAGCATCAATCGGGCTTGGAATAAATCCTATGCCTGAGATAAATTTTGCCTACATACGATGCCTCAACATTCTACTCGGGCGACAAGACAATTCTCAGTCTATTATGCATTGGAGGCTAATCGATCCATTGATCACCCGTAGACTTCCGCTCAACCAGCAAAAAGGCGAGTCCCTAGGCCACATTGCAGATGCACGGGCTAAAGCTACACGGGCTAAAGATCCAAATTCTACCCAGAACATTGACAGGGGGCATAGGAGCAAGTCTTTTGCCCGAAGGTCCGAGGGAAAGCATTCTCCCAAATTGAAACAAGCTTGGATGCCAAAGGTTGAGGTCCCCCACTTCGGTCCATCGCCAAAGGCTGCTTGTCTACAACAAGCTATCATGGCCCTCAAGGCCTTTATAGCTCTCGAAATTTCATATCATAGTGACCGTCTAAGGTCCATATGATTTCCAAGTTTTTACACCATAATGACCATTTTGGTCTGCATGGTTCCTAAAAGTTTATGCCATCATGACCAACAAGGTCTATGTGGCTTTCCAAGTCTCCATACCATAATGACCTTTTTAGTCTATGTGGTTTCCAAAAAAAAAAACTCACATTGCTATCATGGCTTTCAACGCCTATATAGCCTCCCAAAATTTTTTCATGCCATCACGGTTCTCACAACCTACATGGCTTTCAAACCTCAAGGCACGAATTACTTTTAAACATTTGTACCATAATGACCCTTTCAAGTTTTGGTCTACATGGTTTGCAAAAAGTCTCATGCTATCATGGTCCTTTAGACCTACATAGCTTTCAAACCTTTGTACCATTATGACATTCATAGTCGTCATAGAAACTCTGATGTTATCATGGCTCTCAAGGCCTTTATAACTCTCTAAGTTTTGTGCCATCATGGCCACCAAGGTCCATATGACTCCCAAGTCTTTACACCATCACATGACCAACAAGGTCTACATGATAGTTAAATCCATGCCATCATGACCATTTAAGTCTATATGGTTCTCAAATCCTTACACCATCATGACCAGCAAGGTCTATATGGTTGTTAAACCCACACCATCATGACTCTTCAAGTCTATATGGTTCGCTAATCCTTACACCATTATGACTAGCAAGGTCTATATGATTGTTCAACTTATACCATCATGACTTTTAAGTCCATATGGTTCTCAAATCCTTGTACCATCAAGACCATTAAGGTCTGTATGGTTTTCGAAACTTTTTATGCTAACACGGCCCTCAAGGCCAAGAGATAGCTTTCAAAAAAAATCTCATGCCATCACGACTTTAAGTCTACATGGCTACAAATAATTTTGGTGCCATCATGACTTCCATGTCTATTTGGCCTCCAAAGCTTCATATCACCATAACTCCTACACCCGTACGTGGTTCAAATTTTAGGGCTTCTATTCTCCCAAAATAGATGCCTTCGAGATCGAGCTTGGGACCCCTTGTTCCTTGTCTCACAAGTCTCACTGGCAACAAAAATTTCAATGGCTCAGGGGAGGCCTAAATTCCTCACAAAAAAAGAGGGTTAAAAAATAGAGATGCCCTGACAGTCTTGGTTGGTCACCCATAATTGATCAACTAAGAGCAAAAGTGTCAAAAAAAAAAAATCCAGCTAAGGTGAAAAACCCACAAAGGGCACCTCAGGCAAAAATGGATAACCCTGATGTGTGAAAACCTCGTAAAGAGGACATACTTGCAAAATATGAAAGGGGCTAGTCTGGGTGAAAACCCGAAAAGGGCAGTCAGGCTAGTTTAAAAAAAAAGAAAGAAAAGAAAAGAAGGAGAAATGTTGAGAGTTGAGTCTATTATGACTTTCATGTCTAGCCTCATCAAATGTCACCAACATACCTTGTACACTTGTAAGGTCCCTATCCTCTACATAACCTTGAAATCCATACCCTTATAAGCCGAGCTTGATTCTTTCATCCTCTTAAGCCCGAGGGTTCAAATGGCACAAAGCCACCCCAAAACCCATATCCCTAAGGCCGAGTATGATCCTTTCATCCTCCCAAGCCCACGGGTTCAAATGGCATGAAGCCACCCCAAATTCTAAACCCCAAGGCCAAGTATAATCCTTTCATCCTCCCAAGCCTATGGGTTTCCTTTTGGCACGAAGCCACCCCAAATTTCATATCCCCAAGGCCGAGTATGATACTTTCATCCTCCCAAGCCCACGGGTTCAAATGGCATGAAGCCACCCCAAATCCTAAACCCCAAGGCCAAGTATGATCCTTTCATCCTCCCAAGCCTATGGGTTTCATTTTGGCACGAAGCCACCCCAAATTTCGTATCCCCAAGGTCGAGCATGATTCTTATATCATCACAAGCCCACGGATTCCAATGGCATAAAACCACCCCGAAAGTTCACACCCCAAGGCTGAGCATGATCCTTCATCCTCCAAAACCCAAGGGTTCAAATGGCACAAAGCCACCCCAAAACCCATATCCCCAAGGCCGAGTATGATCCTTTCATCCTCACAAGTCCACGGGTTCCAATGGCATAAAGTCACCCCAAACTTCATACCCCTAAGGCCGAGGATGATCCTTTCATCCTTCCAAGCCTATAGGCCCCAATGACATACCCTATAAGCCAAGCATGCTTCCTTTCATGCTCATAAGCCAAAGGGTCCCAATGGCATGAAGCCGCCCAGAATTTGTATCATACAAGTCGAATGTGATTCATTCATGTTCACAAACTAAATGATACAAAACCCTTAAAACCTTATGGCCCAGGGGAAGCCTTAATTCCTCACCGCCCAAAAATCCTATGGCCTGAGGAAGCCTAAACTCCTCACTCACTCAAGAAAAAAAATCAAATAAGGGCTAAAAATAGAGATGCCCCGACAGACTTAGCCATTCATCTTCAATCGATTGGCTAAGGGCAAAATTGTCAAAATATACCTAGCTAGGGTAAAAAAAAAACCCCGAAAGGGTGCCCTAGGCAAAATCAGGTAACCCCGCTACATGAAAAAAAAAAAACCTCACTGAGGCGTGTAGGCAAAATACAAAGGGGGCTAGTCTGGGTGAAAACCCGCAAGGGCAGTCAGGCTAGTAAAAAAAAAACATGCTATCATGGCCCTTAAGGCCTATATAGCTTTTCAAAAAAAAATCACAGGCTATCATGGTCTCCATGGCCTACATAGCCTTAAAAAGCATTTACCACCGTAAACAATGAAGTTTATGTGGTTATCAAACTCTTACCATCATGACCCTTTCGGTCTATATGATTTTCAAAAAAAAAAAGAGAAGATCTCATACCATTATGACCCATTCGGTCTATATGTTTTTCCAAAGCCCCCATGCTATCATGGCCCTCAAGGCCTATATAGCTTCAAATTTTATACCGTCATGGCCTTTAAGCCTATATGGTTTAACTTCACACCATCATGGCCCCCTAAGCCTACATGGTTTCAATATACCATCATAGGCCCATAAGCTTATATGGTTTAAACTTTAAACCATTATGGCCCTTAAACCTATATGGTTCAAAGTTCATACCATCGTGGCCTTTAAGCCTATATGGTTCAAACTCAACACCCTCATGGCTCTCTAAGCCTGTATGGTTCAAAGTTCATATCCAAACTCATACCATCATGGCTCCTTAATCCTATATGGTTCAAAGTTCATACCATCATGGCCTTTAAGCCTAAATGGTTCAAACTTCATACCATTATGGCTCTTTAAGCCTACATGGTTCAAAACTCATACCATCATGGCCCTCTAAACCTACATGGTTCTAATTTTCATGACCCTTTCGGTTTACGTGGTTTTCAAATTTTTTTTTCATGCTAGCATAGCCCTCAAGGCCTATATAGCTTTTCAAAAGAAAAATCACAAGTTATCATGGTCCTCCGACCTACATAGCCTTGAAACCCTCACAGCATCGTAACCCTTGCGGTCTATATGATTTTCAAAAAAGAAGAAGGCAATCACAAGCCATCATGGTCTCCATGACCTATGTAGCCTTAAAGAGCATGCACCACCATAACTAACAAGGTTTATGTGGTTATCAGGCTCATACCCTCATAGTCATCAAAGCCTATACGGTTCAAACTTCATACCATCATGACCCTTCAGGTCTATATGGTCATTGAACCAATATATCATCAAGGCTTGCATAATTCTGACCATACTATGCAATGTGTCAACATGCACACAATCCTTCAAGGTGACTATTTCTTACAAACAATGAGATTTATTACATCCCACAACACATGTTTGAGAAAGGATATGTCACAAATGAGAAGAATTCAATATCGTCAATTTGTTAACCACCGAAGGCAATACAACAAGTACAAGCCCAAGGAAGGTTGAAGCACGATACAAGAAGAGGGAGTCAACCAAACTAGCACCAATCATAGTGCCAGTCAACTCCCAGGCAGCCAAATGGAAGTCAAGTTGCCCAAACCTGGAGATGTCCAACTGGTTAGGCTTTGGCAGAAGCTTCTTTGGTGGAATTGCGATGGCAAAAGTGGCAGATCTCTTTGAAGCGACTGTAGAATGGGAGCCCATGCCTTGTCTGCAACAAGCCTCTCCCCGACTAGTCTCCAGCATGAATCGAGCTCCTCCACACGCCATAGCTACCATGCTCGAAATACAGAGAGGTATTAGTAACATACTAAAAAAAACTCTCGTCCATGGAAGTTAACATTCGAGAGAAGAAGAAAAAGGAGAAGATTAAACCCGTTTGGACACGGGACACTCCCCTTCAACCTCGTCTCCGGGAAATGTCCCGTGGGGGGCATTTGTCGGACCAAAAAAAATCTCTCAAAAAAGAGAGAGAAGAAAAAAAAGGAGGAAGAAGAAGGGACGGAACAGGGGGAGCCGAAGGAGTGCTGGGAAGATGAAGCAAGGGTGGAAGCACCGCCCTGTGCGTTGGAGAAGAGAAAGAGGGGGAGGAGCCGTCGCTGCCGCCTCCACCAGCCGCGGCTGCCGCCGCCATCGTCGCCGGAAGGAGCTCCTCCCGCAGCCGTCGCCGCCGCCACCACCAGCCGCGGCTCCCGCCGCCATCGTCGCCGGAAGGGGCTTCTCCGGCAGCCGTCGTCATCGCCGCCGTCGCCGCCGTTGCCGGAGCACGCCGTCGCCGCCGTTGCCGGAGCACGCCATCGCCGTCGCCATCGCCGGAGCCCGCCGTCGCCATCGCCGGAGCCCGCCATCGCCATCGCCGGAGCCGTCGCCGGAGCTCGCCGCAACAAAAAAAAAAAAAACCCTCGCGGGCATCTCCTGTCGGGGAGAGAGAAAGCCGAGGAGGGGAGGCAGCGGTTCGCGGTCAACCGCGGTCAAAGGAAAAAAAAAGAGAAAAAAATGGGGAAAACGTGCGCCCACGCGCGCGGGCGGCCGTGGGGGTGAGACCCGGTCAAAGACCGGGCCGACGCCGGGGGTGAACTTACCCCCCGGTTTGACTCTGGTCAAACAGCACCGAAAAGGCTCAAAAAAGGGGGGGAAATGGGGTAACTCCACCCCACTCCGGTCACCCCCCCACTAACTCGAAAATGGGTTTAGTGGGGCCTGCCAAATGACCAGAATGCCCCTCCAAAAACCTCTATAAATACCACCCCAAGTGCCATACGTACAGGGGGTTTTGGAGAGTGTGGAGAAAAGAGAGAGTTGGGAAGAGAGAGAAGCTCTACATTCTCACCTCGGTTTTGCGCTACCTTTCCATAAAAAGGGGCCCAAAATAGTAAACTATTTTGGATAGAAAATAGCCAACCCAACTCCGGTCTAGCCGAAATGCTGCCGAAATTATGTGGTTTTGCGCTACCTTTCCATTAAAAGGGGCCCAAAGTAGCTTGCTATTTTGGATACAAATAGAAAACCCAAATCGGTCAAACCGAAATGCCGGTCAAACCGAACGGGAATTCAAATCGAAAACCCAAATCGGTAAAACCGAAATGCCGGTCAAACCGAACGGGAATTCAAGATGAAAACCCAAATCGGTCAAACCGAAATGCCGGTCAAACCGAACGGGAAATCAAAGCCGAAACCCAGATCGGTAAAGCCGAAATGTCGGCAAACCCGAACAAGCTCCAGAAATGCCGCATATCAAATGCAATCAAGCTATTCTTGGACACATGAAGACAATCTGGTTCGGTAATGCCAAAATACCGAAAAGGCCGAAACCCAGATCGGTAAAGTTGAAATGTCGGCAAAACCGAAGAAGCTCCAGAAATGCTGCATATCAAATGCAATCAAGTCATTCTTGGACATACGAAGAAAATTTGGTTCGGTAAGGCCGAAATGTCGAAAAAGCCGAAACCCAAATCGGTAAAGCCGAAGTGCTGGCCAAACCGAACAAACTTTGACATGTGTTGAGGAATAAAGGCTCGAATGCCCCCTCATTTATTGTACTTCCATGTACCCAAATCGACATGAAATAAATTCAGTTCGATTGACCTGATGTGCCATTACAAGGATGACATCAAATCCCCATGGACTCTAAGAAATAGAATAAATTAAATAAATCATTTAAACAATTTTAAAACTTAACAAAATAATTAAACTTGATTAAATAAAATCAAATCAAATAATCAAATCAAATAAGTAAATTGGATAAAATCAAATAATTACTTATTTATTAACAAAAATGCCATCAAAACCAAATTAAATTCATGTCATAAAATCATACATAAAAAAATGACTACAAATGGTTACAAAACATGTTAAGTTTGAATCCGACTTAACCATGAAAAATTAAATCAAGCCAAATGGATAATGCTACTTAAATAAATAAGTATGCATAACAAAATCCAAATCAAATAAATGATCAAAACATTAATAAAATGTTAACATAATCCAACCAAAATTATGTCATTAAATAATGCATAAAAAATGTCAACCAATGATTACAAAAACAAGTAAAAAATGTCAACCAATGACTACAAAAACAAGTTATGTTGGATTAAAATCAACCATGAAAAATTAGAGTGATCAATATTATTAAGAACAGACCTTAATAATAATAGTAAATTCACTCAAATCAAGCAAAAAATGCTAACAAACACATAAAAAATGGAAATTAATTCCTACAAACAAATAAAAAAAGAGATCAACTCAAAATTGTCTAAGTCAACAAATGACCAAAGACATAAACAAAAAACAAATCAAATCAAATCTTAAATCAAGAAGAAAATCAATGAACCCAAACTTAAAAGTTTGAATTAAGTTCAACCAAATTCCATCTCATAAGGCCATGGGGATATGTCTTCCAGCTTTCTTTACGTGGATGAATGACTTCCGATCAATATGTTGCTGTGACGGTCAATCAAGGGTATTCGAGTGTTTGCTCGATGTAATTAACACTGGAATATCGCAAGTCCGGTGGAGGGAGGTCAAAATTTATTTTCAAAGAACTCAGATAACCTCACAAATTAAATTGTGGTTCAGATCATCTAAGTGGTGGGTGATACCCATATCGACACTTAGCAAATCTGTGGAACCATCGGTGTTCCTATAAAATAATACCACATCAAATTAGCAAATACTCCTATGAATACCACATATTTTCATAGTAGTCAATGCTAGCCTAAAGCAAAAAAAGAATTTTCTACCAAAACAAAAAAGAGAGAAAATTCGAGGTTCCAACAGCTTACTAAATAAGTAAGGAGTACTCACTTCAACCTCAACGGATGTTCCATCTTCTAGAATCCTACAAAGATGTTTGATCACTGATAGTGTGCCTAAGAGTACCTCAACATCGTTGCACACTTGCCATCATATTGTATCCTTAAGTTCAAGAAATATCTTGTCAAATTGTAACACAATCTGATGTTTAAGGCATTAACATATTAGTAAGACAATAAAACAAAAGACAACAAATTAAATTATACCTACAGCATAAATATTGTGGTGAAGTGTCTTGTTCCACTTGTTATCTATCACCTTCCACCACTTCTTATAACCCCTAGGATGCTTCTTTCTAATTTTCATCTTGGCTTTGTTCATAGCATCGTACAGGTACTCCATTTAATTTTTATTATTTGAGTCAACCAACCTAAGCACCTGTCTGTACTAGGGGTTCTATAATAGATATGCAGTATTGCATATTTTCTCATCACTTGTTATCCTCGATCAGCTACTTCATCTTCAACAAGACCTCATACTGGTCCATTGAGCTTCTGTAGGCATCCATGTACTCTTGATATGCAGTGGATAGTATGAATCTCTTCAAATCAACTTTATATCTATAAAGGTTTTGCAACACAATGAAATACATGGCAAATCTGATGAAAATGATATGTATGTGCAATGAATTAGTTTCTGAAGAACACAATCAATGCCATACATTGGTTTTTCACAATCAAAAGACTATATAAAGACGAAGCATCTCCAAGGCCCAAATTTACAAGCAACATATGATGTACGCTATTGAAATAACACAATTTAACTCAAATGACCCACACACAATGTGCAGGGAGTGGGGTGGGTGTTAATGTCTAGCATATTATCACAAACATAGTGATAGGGACAAAATTTAGAAGTTTTAAACAATTTTTAAATTGTTTTTTTTACATTGAGTCCATGAGTTTCTAAATATTTCTTTATTGGGGTCTTTTAGTAAATTTGCCACCTCTATAAAGGGGCACCACCATGTAACTAGGAGAACAGTGAATATTGAAGAATTTTTGGAGCCTGTTGGTGTCTCTCATGCGTAAGGGCTTCGACCCGTCACTCTCTTCCCCCCATTTTCTCCTTCCTGTCACCCTGGCGAGGAGCGCTGCTGTCCCTTCCACCTCTAGTCAAGGCCGGTTACTATTCTCTCCACCTTTAGGCCCAATGTGCCATTCTATCTCCATCCCCTCACCTTTTGGCATCCGCACCATTCGTCCGATCTCTCCCTTCTCGGTTCCTCATCTCTTCTCTTCTTCTCATTTGCAAGACATCATCAACCATGGTTGATGTGCGTAAGAGGTTCAAGGTTGCTATTCCACTCAAGTCCTCACAGAGCTAGTAGATCAACATCTTTATCCCCAATCACCATCAGCAACAAACCCTTCGAAGAAACCCCTAGTCATCTTCAAGATCTGGCATCAACATTCCTGTCTCGACCATCGTCGACGCAGAAGGCAGATCCATCACCTTCTCTCGTCCATGGATAGATTGACGGCCATCAACATGGAAGCAGGCCGTTCGTTGAACTGGAGCAACATGGACATAGCCAGTGATCCCCAATGAGGTTCAATGTCATGGAAAAACACTAGGACGATGCCAAAGGAGGACTCAAATCATGTGTCCTTCGTTCTCGCCCGAAGATGACGCGAAGGACCCAAATCTTCACCTCCTCCTGTGTGCACCTGCCTCCACAACTTTCCCGCTTCAACTCTCAACGTCGCGCTAGCAACCCCACTTGTCGATGTCTTTCCTTGACCTCCGGTCGTCAGGACACCAAGAGGCCTCTGTTCATCACGCATGATGACGACGATGGTGCTGTTCGGACGACCTCGCAGCTGTGAGTGAGACAACGGGCATCCGAGACCGCTTTTCGTAAAGTTCCCATCCTTGCTAGTACATCGCAAGAAGCCACAAGGTCAAAAGTGCCCATGTTACTACCCTGCTCCTCACGCTCGCTACCCCACCACGATGCCGCCATGACGTCACGGCTCGACGTTGGCCACGTCACCCCAAGCGGGGCTTCCCTCGGCAGCCACGACCCTCCACCAGGGTTACATCGTGCGCACGAGCGAGTGACGGCCAGCCAGTTCCTGCCCGGTCTACGGTCCAGACCTTGAACTAGCCGGTTCAAACTGTTTGGAGCCAGTTCGGTGTGGTTCAAGGTCGGTTTAGGTCCCCTTTAACCAGTTTAAGTCCAGTTCGCCCTTATTTTGGTATGTTTAGTTCGCTTAGGCCAAATTTTGTCCCACATCACATAGTTGTCAAGATGCCTGCCTAGTTGGCAAGATATTTTTCAATGGGTGCCTTGCAATGGTGCCTTCTAGGGGACACAAAAGGCACCCAAGGCAGCCCAAATCTCATTCATGAATCATGAATAACAAAATTTCTTTATGGGACTTTGCCCCCCTTAATACCCCCCCATAAGGAACAATGGCCTCTTGACCCCTATGACCTGACCCTGCAAGTGATCTACGATCCGTGGGTGCCCATTTAATGATAGTGTAAACAAATTTCACCATCACTTATACTATTAAATATGGTTAATATTTGTGATTATATGTATATATTATAAAATTAAAACTTATAAAATTCTCTCTTAACCCACTTTTCCCTCTCACATGAGATTTGCACTTTCCCGTAAACCATATACCAATACATACATAATTATAAAAATAAAATCATATTTACATGTTTGAACACAAAACACATATTCAGTTATAACATACAAACATAATTGTATTTATATATATCATGTATACATAAATATATATAGTATTAACAACTAATGATATATATATTTTGTATTTATGTATATATGTATACACACATATAAACATCTAATGCTACAGTTGATGCGAGACAAAAACGGGGGCATCGCCATCCGAGTACATCGGTCGGCCCGAATAGCTTGCTAGGATATTGTTGTGTGCTGAAATGGGCCCAAACCGGATTGAATGGCTTGAATCGAACTAAATTCCACCGGAACTTAGCCAAAATCCATTGAACCGACCTTGAAATGTGTTGAACTAGACTGGAACCCTTTGAACTAGGTCCAACAGTTGATGAACCGGGACCAGAACCCATTGAATCGAATCTGTGTGTGCTGAACCGGCCGGTTTAAGGCCTAAATTGGTGAGAATCAGCCAAGAACTGGGCTAGACAGGCATATGTACCTCAGACCAAACCGGTGCAAGCTGGCTGTGGCACTGCGTCCCTCGCCTAGGGTCATGGCGAGCTCCTAGAGAAGCTAACCCCTAGCGGGGGTCGTAGTGGACAGAGGCAAGCCCCCCCACCGTCCGATGGGCTCGTGGTGACTGGGAGGCCACCCACGAGCGTGAGAAGAAGATATCCCCGGCAAGGGTGGCATCACGTGGTGGCATCCGCTCGGCATGAAGTAGTACCTCACATGGAGGTCCATGTAAAGAGGACTCCCAGGGGAGTCGTGGGCACAACTCTAGGCACCGCGCAAGCAAGGGTGTGTGTGTGGGGGGGGGAGAAGGGTGGGGCTCGTGGCCGCCTAACGGTGCACCCGACGTGCATGAAAGCGGTCGTAGGGGACCGGGGCAGTCTCATCCTCGGGGGGGGAGGGGGGGAGTGGTCGCACATCCTAAGTGCCATCCTAACCTTCCTTTACCTTTGCCTACAATTCCCTTTAAGAAACTTTTTACTTCACCTTCTCTTAGAAGACCTTCCAATTTTCATGGTATCGTTTAGTTACGTTCATGTGGGCACTTCTCTTCCTTGTCTAAGGTGGAAGCGGGAAGAAGAAAATTTCTCCTTCCGATAGGTTGAAACGCTGCTAACAGTTTCCTTTGAAGAGGACATGATGGTCTCACGACCCCCCCGGGGGCGAACATCTCCCGGTGACCCCCCCCCCCCGGGCGAACATCTCTCGGCGATCGCCCTAGCAAGCACCCCGTACCCCTACAAGCAACACCCCGACGATGGTCAGCACCCGACGCCCCCCCAGGCGAGCATCTCCCAATGATCGCCTTGGTGAGCACCCCTTACCCCTACAAGTAGCACCCCGGCGACCCCCCCTCCTCGTGAGCACTGCGACAATAAGGCAAGAAGGCCTTCTTTTAAGTGTGACCAAACAACTTCTACTTCGGTCAGCAAGAAGGCCTTCTAATTGAAGTACCTTTTGGAAGATGATACTTCAACAAGAAGGAATCCAGCAATTTGCCAAACGCACCCAACATCTCCTACTTCCCCTTCTCTCGCCTCCTCCTCCTCTTGATGAAACGGGAGAGGGCATCAAGGTGGATCCGTAAGGGGTGCAGGGTGTCGAGAGAGAGCAGAAGGTGGTAGGACGTCATCAGTAGAGGAGGGGTAGGGCACCGGAGGTGGGCGCGGGCTGCTACAATAGGGGACGGAGAAGAACAGAGGATATAATGGTGCCAAACGAAGGAGACAACAACGTGCCGCTAAAGCCAGCCGGCGTCAGGTGGTCCTCTTCAAGTAGTTGGTTAGTCTGGAGGTGTCCGGAATGGGGGTGGGCACCCGACGGTGGAGTTGTGCTTAGGGAGTCAGCTGATGTTGACATAGTTCTTCACCGTGCGACGAGGGAGCCCTGAAGGGGGGTTGCAGGTCTGTGTGAGGGCTTCAGTGGTGGGGATTGGGTGCTCAACAGGGAGAAGAGGTTAACGATGAAGAGAGACAGAGGGAGGAGAAGAAGAGAAGGACTGAAGGGAGGGGAAACCAAACTTGATTGAGGTGAGGATATAGGGCCGGACAGGATGGATCACTTCCAGAGGTGAGGAAAGGAGCATCGGGCATCTCCCGGAGGTGGAGAAGAGGGCTGGACGACATTGGTGGTGAAGTCCTTACCTAGGCAAAGAAGGGAGGTGGGGCGCCGGCCATCACCAGAGCATTAGGGAGTGTCAACACCGAAAGAGCAAGTAGAGTGAGGGAGAGGGAACGGGAACAGAAATTGATTTCATTTTATCATAGCATCATCTCCTCATTTTGCTATAGACTACAATGTTAGATTTATTTGGAAACCTATTGGAAGAATTACCAAAAAAAATTCAACCTAGACACTTACTAACATGTCCTGGAGGACTCCAAATATTAAAATAAAATACAAAAATTAAACTATAACACTACTGACTAACAAAAATCAAATGAGCCATCTTCTCAGGACCCAAATGACATCATCTCCGAATAATCGGTCTATCCAATCTAATTCAATCCCCATTAACCGCCTAAGCGACTACCTTGTCGCCTAAGCAGATTTGACACTCTTTAATATCTTAGGCACCTTATCGCCTTGACAACTATGATTATAGGTGCCTGTAACAATGGGCATCTGATTGAGATCAAACCCCGCAAAAAAGAAAATTGCACCTGCAACAGGGGCATCTGATTGAGATCGGACACCCTGAAAAAGAAAATTGCACATGTAACGGGGGGCATCTGATCAAGATCGGACACCCTGAAAAAAAATTGCACTCAGCACACACCAATGTCCTGTAGTTGGGGCCTACAGTACATGATCTGCTACCACCAGCAGCAGCACATAATAACATGGTTTCTATACATACATGATATATATTATACAAGGAACGCCGAGCAAAAAGAACCGACATACTAAAATGCAATGTACTTGATAAAGGAAGACAACAGCAGATGGTCGTGGGTTTGGAAGATAAAGATCCAACAAAATTTCAAAATTAAAGATGCATAAAATAACTTTCAAGTTTGATTGCATTTTGACTTAAATATGGCCACCATAATTGAATATTACTCAATATAAACTGAATTTATCCATTCTAGCAAAAAAAGGATAAGTTGAGGACATGAATAAATCAATTTTCATCCTATCAGTGTTGTACTTCCAGTTCCAGCTTTTGATGCTGCGAGAAATTAGGAGTGTGAAAAGTTGTTCGGTTTCATGCTTTCAGTCCTTCCTTCTGCAACATAAAATTCTATTTTTTCCATTTATGAAAAGCAGTTTGCTCTTTGCGGGGTTTTATGATATAGATGAAGCTTTTTTAGCCATAATTTATCTAAAGCAGAACTCTTGAAGGGCAACAGTGGTAAAAGTGGTTGTCTTTCATGACAGTAATGGTATTGTGAAGCTCGTCAGGAAAAAAATATAATTGATCAAGACTAGAAAGATAATGGGTAGAGAAAGGAAAGGTAAAGGAAAATAAAAAAGAAGCTAGAATATTTTCCTTTGTCTTAGAAATCAGCCACATTAAAGCTTTGAGGACTTCAGAGATCCATTAAGTAAAATGAAGTGGAAACATTGGACAGAACAACTGCAATACAAGCCATAAGCTTTGCCTTCATGATTTCATCATTCTTTGTTTCTTGCTACTGTCAGTGCCACCATTGTGAGTAACAAGGCAATGCTCAGTCTCCTTGCTAAAAGCCCATAGTCTTTGAACAATAGTCTAGTGGTGAAACCAAGGAAGGCAGGGTCGGGGGTCGGCCCGGGGTCGGTTGGCCCCAAAACCGACTTAGTCGGACGGGGTCGTGACCCCAGGTCGGACGGGGTCGGATGGGGTCGGATTTTAATTATTTTATTATAAAAAATTATATAAAAATAAAAAACAAATAGAAACTATAATTTTTATGTCATAAATTTATGTATACATAAAATATATACATAAATATAATTATATTTTTTTTATTATAATTGAATATAAGTGTTTATCTATGTATACAAGTAAATATGATTTTTTTGTGATTATGTTGTATTAATATATGTTGGGAAAGAGTTAATCTTAAGTGAGAAGGTAAAGATACTTAATAAACAATTTTATAAATTTTAAGATGTATCGTATATTTATAATTATAAATTTTAAACATACATAATAATATAAATGATAGTAAAATATTATTGTACAATTAATAAATGGGACACTAAAAAATAATTATTCTTGGCAAATTTGATGATGTGTGAAAAAGAAGAGAGTTAAAATAGATCTTTATAAAATTTGAGTATATAACACGTATTTTATGATTAAAATTCTTATATACATGTGATGGTATAAGTGATAATGAAGTATTGTTATACTATTATTAAATGCGGCGCAGAGTAGTCGCGGATCGACCTACGCGGTCAGGTCGCGGGGGTCAAGGGGGCAGCGTCCCTTGTGGGGGGTATCAGGGGGGCAATGCCCCTCGAAGAAAATTTCTTTTAATGGTGGTAACGAGGAGGGGGAAGAAAAAATTTTAAGCATATAATAATAGTATAAAAAAAATTTGAACTAGGCTGGGTCGCCCTAGAGTCGGACGACCAGGTCGCCGGGTCGCGCGACCTGAAGTTGGGTCGCGCAACCCCTTGCCGGATAGGGTTGTTTCCGGGTCGGTCGGCCCGAAAACCGGCCGGGTCGGGCGACCCGGCCGACCGGGTCGCCGACCCGATGAACCATGGTCCACGGGTGAAACACAAATACCTCTTCCAGAAGAATTTTATCGGAAATTTTTTTGATATTCAATACTCGCTCCCCTTATAATTCCAATCCCACATAAGGTGCTTGCTGAATTGTAAGTGTTGATTAGAGAGAAGTCAGCTTCCCAAGGTCTGCGTTGCTATGTTTTTGCAACAAATGTGTCTCCCCTAGCTGTTGAACATTACCCACCTGCTCCTATACACACACGCACACGCACACATATATACATACATATATCTGGTTCAGACTCATCCTTAACGAAAGAAGCCGTCATCTTCCAAAAGGAAATCTATTTCAAAAATTAGAAGATAACAATCTTTATCAGGTCAACTGAGTTGCTCAGATCTCAAATCCAAATAAAAAGGGTCATCCCTCTAGAACAAAAGGACAAGCGAGTTATGTTAGGCCCTGTTTGGTAAATGCATTAAACACCTCTAATGCCATCAATTTTTGAAATTCATAGTGATATAAATCATCAACAGGTGTTTGGCTCTCAATATCAATATTGAAGCTCTTAGTGCAAACAAAGCATCATACATAATACAAGTGTCCAAAAATATCAATTTTGATATTGATTCTCCATACTCTAAAAAATTCAATATAAAAATTGATATAATATCATTCGTTATACACTAAACCAAACAAGGCATTAAGCAGAGAGCATACAAATCCAAAGCTCTGAGAGGAAGTCGGCGCACATTGCTGGCAATCACAGGGTAACCAGAACAAGTCGCTTCCGGTATCGAGCGCCACCAAGAATTCCAAGCTAGGAGTCCCCACCGATACCACAGCATAATGCCTGCAGAAGAGATGACAGTCCCAGAGTCAGGCAGAAAGAGCAACAAAGATTATCAACGACGGTCCAGAAGGACGGGCAAGAACATAGAATTACATGAGAACAGAAACGCATACAATCCCAAGAGGCTAAGGCGAATGGTAGCGTTCCCATGCGCGAATGTGAGTGGCGAATCGGCAGCGACGGCCAGACCACGACCCCGGAACACTCGGTCGTGCTCGGCCAGCGCAGCGTAGTATTCAAGGCTCCCTTCTTCCGGCCACCGCCACACCCGGGCCCAACCCTCGGGCCAGCGCCGGGACTCCACCCACTCCCTCACCCTGGGGGAGAACCGGTGGTGGAAATCGAACCCAAATGTCTCCGCCAGCCCAAGCGCCGGCATTCCGGCGATAACGAAGAGTAGAAGGTGGAGGACAGCGTACGCCATGGCGGAAGAGGAGGCCGGTTGCAAGAGCCGAACAAATGGGACGCGGCACCGAACCCTCCCTCGCGATCTCCTCTATGCCCATCACCAATGACGACTGTTTTCATTCTAGGGAATTGTCGACGGCACAGCTGATTGCGCCGCCGCCGGGCTCAGCTCACCGGAATGAACGCGTCAAAGGTGTCTACCCGGTCGCCGGCGTGGCGGCGACAACGACCATAGCTGATCGAGTAAAGAAAAGAGAGAATGACGTGACGATAGTCGTCAATCGTCATCACCATCATCATCTTCCCCCTTCCTCTGTTTTGATCCATGGAGACGAAAGCTTGCAGGGGTGACTGGTTAAGGAGATAAACTGCTCTGACGGCGACGGGCGGGAGTGAGGAGGGGCCGGAGAACATGGCAACCACGACCAGAGTACCAGAATGTAAGTAGTCGCAGGCTAGCGGGCGGGCGGAGATGCGTCATCGGAGACTTGGATGAAGCAGCCGACCGCCATCTTTCCGAAGGACGCCGTGAATAAATCGATAGGCCGAAAAGCCGCTTCCTCTCAACCCGCGGCGGCGCCGTGGCCGGCGGCGCAACGTGGCCGGCCGGCGGCGGGGGACGTGCAAGGCTGTGAGACGACGAGGTGGGTGCCAAGCCAAACTGCTCACTGATATACGACGATTTTGTCTACGCGTTTTTTTGCTAAGCACGGCATGGGATGGGACCGGATCCTCCGTGACCACTTTAATAAATCATCCTATTATATATAAAAATAAATATTTTTAATATTTTTAAAAATATGATTATAGATCTTATTTTAATATTAATAAAAATTTAATATTATCAATATTTTTTAATTTACACCTTATTATAAGAAAATTATATATTTAATGTTTATTTACATAAAATATAATATTACATAATAATTATTTATATTTAAAATTTTAAAAATATAAAAAATATTTTGAATGTATAATAAGATGATTTATTAAAATAATGTGTATCGAGGTGCATACCGAGTTGCAGAGAGAATCCTATCTCACATTTGGATTGGGTTGTACAAAGGACGAGGTTATCTAAGTTCACATCAATGAACTAAAAAAAATTAAAAAAACTACTTGTAAAGGAGTCTAGCTGAACAGATTTTTTTTTGTAGAACTCAACAAAGTTAGGGTCCATTTGGTTACACATAAAACCAAAATCAAGAAAAACTGATTTTCTAGGATCTTGTTTTCAACGAAATGGAAAACATTTGTTGTTATTTGGTTGACAGAAAATTGTTTTCCAAGACAAAATTTGAAAAACGTTTTTGACAAGAATATATTAGTGATAGATATAATTTTAAGAATATTTATAAAAGTAAAATTTTTATTTATAGAAAAAATTTAATGTAAAAACTAATAAATATTATTTTTTGTATAAATAAAATGATCAAATAATAGAAACAAATAAATTAAATAAATAAAAAATATTAAAATTGTAATTTTTTGTTTTTTGTCAATATTTACTTTATGAATAATTTAAATACCAAAAAGTATTTAGTTTGTTGTAGAAAAAAATTAAATACATATTTTAATTTATTTTTTATAAAAATACTTAAATTTGAATTAACACAATTATATATTTAAATAGTTTTATTTATTTTTTGGATATCAATATTTTTATATTATTATTAACGCTTGTATTAATATAGTCTAATCAAGTTTTGATTCAAACTTACAAGATTTTAGTGTGTGAAAGTACAAACATGCTGCAAATAAAATTTTAGGATTTTTAATGTGATATATTATTTATCTAATAAAAAGTTAAAATTATTTTAAAAATAAATTATTCATAATTTTTTTGTTCAAATTCTTACTTAGTTAAAATATTAATGTTTGCGTACAAGTATATATTTAATAATAAAAAAATTTATATTCTATTATGAATAGGAAATAATATATTTTATTTATTAAATTAAATGTAACTCACCCGTATTACATTGAAAATGGCGTCCGCCAAATTTGGCTGGATGCTAAAATCAAAAATTTGGGGAGTCAATGTAATTGTTTTTACGTTGACTCCTTATTTACACGCAAACAAATGAAAGATAAAAATATGTTTTTTGGAAAAGTTTATTCATGCGCTTGTTTTTGGGATAAACAAACAGACCCTTAGTGAACAACTTGTGCTTGGGCCATTGACTTATGGATCACCATTTAGATGGTCTAGTATAGCGATGAATCAAGTACAAGAAAAATCTGATGGAGATAATTGAGTGGATAACAAGAGATCATCCACTCTCGGTAAGTGAGAGTGAATGTCCTATAAGATAGTATTCTAAATCCCTGGATAGAGTAGAGAGGATGATTAGAAAAAGAGTTTTCCAATTGATCCAATTTCTAGTACAAAATCTTATAGAGTCGATATACCAAGGAGTTGACAGTCGATGCTGTACTCTTTTTCGACCAAGACATTCAATGGATGAGAGTTTGTATCCATACGGTAACTGATGATGGAAAGCTCAATGGAGATTGAATTATCTCCATAGCCATTTGAGATCATGGGATGTGACTTGTAAACTTTATGATTAATAGGTTGATTGATCTGTTATCGGATAACTGATTTAATTAAATTAAATAAAAATTTTCTATTTTATTTAGATTTCAACCAAATAAGCTATTGGGGCTAGTGAGTCATATACATAAGAACTTATCTAAAAGTACATGGGCAAGGGTGTAATTTGTAGAGATTTTAAGTTTTTATAAAAAAAAATTCAAATTCTCTATTAATACTAATAGTTTTAGTCAAACCCTATTAAGTTAAGGATGAAAACTATGTCTTCAACCTCCTCCCTACCTCATCCTCTCTCTGTAAGATGTTTATAGACAATGGAACTCTGTTCGGGAAGAGTTCTCATGGCCGGTGTGAAGGGAGAACCTGTTGTGAATAAAATTCGTGTGAATATCGTTGGAGACCGAACATTTGAACGGTTTGTAGAGCTTCAAAAGCTCATCTTATTCCTCTCCATTAGATTATATGAATACCTATCAGATACATTCAAATTCATTTTGATCATTTTTTTAGTTTTCATTGTTCAGTTTCGATTATGGTAAGTTTTTAACTGAACCCATAGGAATCGTCACTTATGTTGCACCAAATTTTGTAAAATGATTCCTTACAAAGAGAAGGTGAAACAAGACTTACATCTACTAATCAAACAACAATGTATAAGTGTGTCCACATATGACAACAAAAATCAAAAGGAGGGGGAAGCATAATGGACCACTCACCATGCTTCCGCACATAGACTGGAGAAGCTTGGGATTGACTAGGCCCCCTCTGAGAAGTGTGTTTGGAATCCGAACAGTAGGATTGAATCTTGGACTCCAGTGCTCTCTCAAGTTTCAACTTCAGTTGGTGCATTGCCTACATATGTTGAAGACGAAGTTGTAGGATCCACTCACCCTCAGGTTGGGATAGCTTCTCCACCTACCTCATAAGCTTCTCGTGAAGTAGAAAAGAAAGGAGTTAGAACACAAACATAGACAATGAAGCCCACAGCCGAAGCAGAGAACTATTTACCTTGGCATGCAAGAGGGTGTTCGCCTCAGAAGACCTACTTAGCTCCACCTTAAGCTCGACAATTTACAAAAAGGAATGAATTTTAGAACAAAGCTGAGAACCAAAAGTTGAACATAAAAGAAACACAAAAGAAACTACCCACCTTAGTGTGGAGAAGGGACTTTGTCTCAAAAAGCATGCCTCCAGACCCTAGCCACTCACCAAGCTATGGACACTAGGGAAGCGATGCCGACATTTTGGGTGCGTGGTGTGTTAGAAAGATGTTGGAAAACTCTTAGTCACGAGAATGGAGTATCACGAAGCAAAAGATGAAATTTTCACTCAAAAAGATGGAGTAAAAAATCAATACACTTAACGAGCAAAGTTGAGCCAAGCCTAATAATATAATATTCAAACTTGACTCATTTAATTTGCATGAGTGTCAGCTAAAGTTAGAGTTTTTAGAAGTAAATATATTAAGCACTTGTTCAAATGTGATTTGTGAGCTTAAATAGTAACTCAACTCAAATTCAATTTACATTCTGATTAAACTCAATAACAACTCTTATAAAACTTAAAATCAATCAAAAATTATTTTTAAAACCATAACTTTAACTCATTTATAAAACTTGATCTAAATTTAAATTAAAATTTCAACTTATTTCATATATATAACTAATAATACTTAATTATTAATAGTCATAATTTGAATTTTTAAATAAATATTAAATCTAGTATTTAGTTGCGTCACTCACAAATTTGTCGAGTTGAGTAAAAATCTATTCGAATTGGGCTCATTTAATTAAGAAAACTTTAGTTTTTTGTTCAAACATGTTCGTTAAACATAATAAACATGAGAAGTCAAATTTTTAGCGAGCCGAGTTTCAAGTTACTTGTCAAATGTATTGATTTGTTTGCACCCTACTCACAAATATCTCAGAATCAGATATTATCTGTATAAATGGATATGAATCTAAAGTGGATCTAAATTTTATCCCGATCCTCTTACTGCTATGCAATATTGGTACCCCTCCTTAACAAGATTATTTACAAATATACCCTTGAAAAATAAGACCACTCAAACTCAAAAGACCTAAAAACATTACATTCAAAATGATACTATTAATCATTCCCATCAATAATCTGTTGGCATAAAACTCATTGTCTTAATATTGAAGTTGAAGCCTTAACAATCTACACAAACTTAAAACAACAGGTCGAAGTATCTATCGCTCAACTTACTAAAAAATAGTAAGCAAACCGCTAAGAGTACATAACCAAAAGATCAGAGATAAATGAGTGGCAATCCACATAAACGCATGATAAATGTGTAACAAGATGTAATCAAATACACAAGAGATAGGGACTTCCAGCAAAGAAAGAAAAAACACACACAAGGAAGATTGAGTCGTAATTGGGGCTTGTATCGGACATGACTGGCTAACTTGATCTTAGATTCGAACGGATTGGCCAATGATACAGTGTAAGCTAAGAATGCACAAGAATCAACATGACAATCTGGATCACCTCAATCTCACAGTGGAGAGAACACCCTTAACCCCATGCCACTTAAGTGACAGTTCAGTAACAATTGGTTCATTGTTACTGAACTGATTCAGTAATTCAGTAACGGTTCAGTAACGACTTACACTGACATCAGTAATAGTTTAGTAAGACTTCAATAACGATTCAAGAACACTTCGATAATGTCCAGTAATGATTCAATAATGTTCAGTAACGGTTGAATAACGAGTTATATTGACTTTAGTAACGTTCAATAATTAGTTACATTGACTTCAGTAATGGTTTAGTAAAGATTCAATAACAATTCATTAAAAGTTCAGTAACGATCCAATAATAGACCAGTAAGGATTCAATAATAGTGAATCGATTAGTTCAATAATAGGTAAACCAATTTTTATTGAACCGTCACTTAAGTGACTTAAGGGTTGTGATTGTTTTTGATTAGGGACTGAGGTTGTTCTCTCCACCGGAGAATTGAGGTGATGATTTGAACTTCAGCCAGACGCAACTAGTACCTGCCATTTCAAGTGTACTTGACTTTTATCACCTCAAATTATACTATTGGGTTGCATGGAAATATTCAATTTAGTTTTTTTTTAACAGAGGAAAACATTAATAACATTAACCACACATATCATTACAGAGTTTAACAATAAGATCCGGAGGTAAAAGACAAAAGAAAAGTAACTTGGGTGTTGCTACTCAACGCCCACCTAGCTAAGGAGTGAGCTACAGAATTACAAGACCTGTTTAAATATGACAAAGACACATGAGCAAACGTAGATAATAAAGAGAAACACTGAAATACAATATGCTGAACCCTCCATAACATAGGTCCTTTCCCAGTAAAAGCCTCGACCACTCCCTTTGCGTCGCTCTCCACAGTGATATTCATCTGATGAGAGGAAGCCCATTTGAGAGCTTCAAATATAGCTAAAGCTTCCAAGAAGTTTGGCCGATGAAAAGGAAGTAGTTTCAATTCCCAGAAAATAAGAGCTCCCCTATCATTTCTGATTATCAATGCTAAAGCACCTGAATGAGCTGAGGTTGCACAATCAACATTGACCTTTAATTGATTTAGAGGAGGAGGAGACCAACCAGGGTTAGGATGCCGAGTAAACACTAGGCCATGTTTCAGACAAAAGCTTATTGTACTCATGGCCAAAGAAAATTTAATATTAGGCATGTCCATCTTTTGTTTAAATTAGAATTTGCATCTAGATATCCATAAATGCCAAAGGATAGAACATGCAATAACCCCCAAACGAGAGAGAACATTGTCTTTAGAAATCAACCAAGATAATTAGGTAGATATAAGATCTATTAAGGATGACTGACCCCATAAGCTATTACATCCGAGTGGAGACATCAACCAGACGACATGACTACGAGAACAGTTGAAAAACAGATGCTATTGAGATTCAACATCTGAATGACATACAAAACATATAGGACTAATATTAGAACACCTCTTATGTACTTCAAGGTTTGTAGGAAGATTACCTGATAAAATTTTCCATAAGCAATATATCATTTTGGAAAGCAAAAATTTAGCTACCAACGGATGCCACAATTTCCTCCAAATGTCATTTGTTGATGAGGGAAGTGGGAGATGAAACTTTATGAGGAACCGATAGGCAGATTTAAGAGAGAACTCCCCATTGGTCGTAAAAGGCCAAACCAAAGTATCATGCTCTAAGTAAGGGTGAATAGGAGTATTCAAGATCCTGTTGACAGATTCGGTAAAGAACCATATGCGCAAGGTTGGCACATGCCATCTTCCATCGGTGATAAGATCTTTCACATAGCCCAAAAATAAAAACACCGAGAGGTTTTGGGCTTGGGTGGTCCTTGATCATCTAACGATCAATTATGAGCCCAAGGGAGTAACACCCGCTTTGAACTGAAAGGAGTTTGAATGTCGAGGCACCACCTGCCATATACATGTATTCCGTAGATACTTAGCCGAGAGAGCTTTGACTCACAGTGCATGTGGTTTATGCAAAAAATTCCAAAGCAGTTTCATTCCGGTGGCTAGGTTTAATAGTCTCAAATTTTTTATCCTAAAACCTTCCATCAATTTTGGTCTAGCAATAGTTTCCCACTTTGAAAAATGGATACATTTAAATTGATGTCCATTATGTGCCCACTAAAAATTTCGTTGAAGTTGTTCCAATTTGTCTAACAACTGATAAGACAGGTGTGAAACTGACATAGCATAAAATGGGAGATGACTAATAGTAGAATTTATGAGCATAGTTCTCCCGCTAGTAGATAATAAATTTACCTTCCACCCTGCCATCTTCTTCTGGCAGATGGATAAGAGATGGTTCTTTTGAAAAGATTTACCTACAGAAAGATCCCAAAAAATTTCCAAATACAAATCCTCTTTGAAGCCATACTAAATCCAGATAACTGATAGATAGAATCAATAAGATATACCAGAACATTATGACTGAAACAAAATTTTGATTTGTTAAAATTGATAGCTTGACTTGACAAGAATTCATAATCCTTGAAAAGTTGGAGAAGGTTGTTAATCTCTTCTCTAGTAACCTTACCACAAATAACCACGTCATCTGCAAACATAAAATGAGTTAGTAAAGGGCCAGCCCGCGCAATTTTAACTCCGGTCAGGAGCTTATCCTTAACAACATGAGATATCATGAAAGACAAAACTTTCGAACACAGAATATACAAATAAGGAGATAAGGGGCACCCTTGCTGAATACCTCTATGAGGAATTATCTTGGTTGATAAGTGACCATTCAGGTTTATACAATAGCAAAACTGAACGGGTGCAAGCCATAATAAGCTGAATTAATTGAGTTGGAAACCCCATATTAACCAGGACAACATGTAGAAATTCCCAATTCAATTTGTCATAGGCCTTGTGGATATCCAACTTAACCATGAAACAACCAAACTTACCTCTGGAATGTTTAAAAGTATTCTGGATCTCCTGAATCAGTACAATATTATCTATACCCACCCTTCCTGGTACAAAAGCTGTCTGCAATTCAAAAACCAGGTTAACTATCATAGGTTTTAGACGAGAAGCAATAAGCTTAGTTAAAATTTTCAATAGGATATTACATAAACTGATTGGCCTATAGTGGTCTGGTGATACTGCATTTTCCCTCTTAGGGATAAGAGTAAAGATAGTTTGATTCAGAGGCTCAGAAATAGTAGCGGTAAGAAACATGTGACAAATGAACTAATGAAGATGCTCTTGTATTAGTGACCAATAATGTTGATAACACAAAGGAGAAAAATAATCAACCCCAGGGGATTTATCATGCTTTATTGAAAACATAGCATCTTTCACCTCATCTAGAGTAAGAGTGGCTAAAAGAAGATCATGTTGTTCCCGAGAAAGAGTGAGCAGATGTAACCTTTCAAGCAGTTGGAAATCAGTACACAAATTATCATGTGAAAAATTATGAAAATAATTCACGAAAACATATGGAATATCATGTAAATATGAAGATCACTCCCCGTCAGCTTTAAAAACACCATTAATCCTATTCCACTTGCGTCTAATTAGAACTTTTGTTTGAAAAAATTTAGTACATCTATCACCATCTTTATGCCAATAAACCTTTGCATGTTGACGCCAGTAAATACTCTCAAGATCTTCCAACCACTTAATATGTGTAATCATACACTTTTCTTCATCTATCGACTTTTGAGAAAAAGGTTTAGATTGGATCTCAGATAGATGGGACTAGGCATCCTTTATTTGATTCCTGAGACTACCACACACTCTTCTCCGCCAGTTAGACATATCCCTTGCCAGATTTCTCATTTTGATAGCATAAGACCCTAGTAAGTCCGAAGACTTATTCCAAGAGGACAAAACCAAGTAATGGAAAGAAGAAAATTTTAACCACATAGCCTCCACACAAAACATATAACTCTTGGGTACAGAAGGCAGAGAAGTATTAAGGTACAAAGGACTATGATCACTATAGTAACATGGTAGAACATGAAGCTGAACTGAAGGGTAATTAGTAAACCAGGAAGCAGATCCCAGATAACGATTTAGCTTTTCTCTAACATGGAACTTAAAAGATCTTCTATTGGACCAAGTAAAAATAGGACCATCATTCCTAACATCCAGTAGGTGATTTAATTGAATGAAATGCTCAAAATTCCTCATATAATTCCAGACAGGTTTTTGTCCCCCCTGTTTCTCAAAAGGATATCTCACACAATTCCAATCCCCAAGAAGGCAAGCAGGTAAAGACATATTCTGAACAAAAGAAGAGATGCTTGATCACATGGTGACTCTGCTCTTATCTGAAATAGGAGTATAGACCACAATCAGAAGCCAATGTCTTTTAACAGTAGGATCAGCAATGATACCCCCAATCCAAGTGTTAACTGAAAAGAGGTCTTGGAAATGACAACACTCATCCCACCACAACCATAAATCACCGCTACGATCAATAGAAGGAACAATAAAATAATTTTGTATGCACCTAAAGGAAAAAAACCGTTCACCAATACCATGGGAACATTTAGTTTCAGAAACAAAAAAATGTGAGGCTTGACCGAATAGGCTAGATTATCTATATGACGAATTGTCGGAAGCCCATTACAACCCCGGCAATTCCAAGCTATAATCCTCATTGTGAATTTGGCAACTGTAAGGAGCCACCTCAACCCTAATATTCTCACGGAGAGAGGATAGCACATGCTCTATTTTCGAATATCTTGAATCGCCGATTAGTGGCACTGCGGTTAAGAGCATGGGTAAAAATCTTCCATTTCTTCTTCTCTCGCAAGCTAGACTTCTTCATTGGGGACTTTACAAAAGGAGTCAAAGATTTAGTCATGGAAAGAGACATAACAGAGGGACGAGAATGAATTTCCTCCGAGTTCTTTTTTAGACTCTGACCCACTACCGGATGGGTATCATCCAGATGCATATAAGTGGAATCCTTATAATTCACAATGGGAACGTCTATGTAATGATCAAAACTACTTCCAAGGAGAGAGAACTCTGCTTTGATAGGCACAGTAATTAGGAGATTCTCTTCAAGAAGTTGTACACAGGGAGCCATACCATGCAGTGAATTCACAGGTATTGAGGATAAACTATCAGGTACCTAGTTTTTGGAAACAATAACAGAAGCTTGTACAAGATCCTCTGAATTTCCCTCAGGATAAAACACTACTAGGTCGGCCTCCATTTACTTCACGGCCAGTAGTAGAAAGCCAGTCACCAAATCTGAAAGATAATTGAGCATTAAGGCTAATATGTAAATCCTTGGAAAAAGATAAGGATATCAGAGCTTTAAGTTCAACCAGCCTAGAACAACCCTCATGCTCATGTCCAAGACTTCCACAAAAATAGCAAATTCGATACAACCGTTCATACGCCACCTCAAACATTTTGGTCGAGCCATCAGGAAGGATTACTAAAACATTCGTCGGTAAAGGTTTACGAACATCAAACCTTACTTTAATACGGGCAAACAGACTCCACACTACAACAATTTCAGACGGAGGATCCCAAGGGGTACCTATTTGTGATGCTAATGCCATAACCAGATCCTTACTCAATAATTTCTGGGGCAGATCATAATTGCGGACCCAAAGATCACTATGGATTAGCTGGTAGGTCGAGGGTGAAGTAAATGGCCGAACTTTCTCAAGTAATACCAAATCAGAGTTAAAAAACCAAGGGGAGCGTCGACAAATCTTATCAACCTCCACATCAGAATGAAAGTGAACTATAAAAACATCATTTGGAAAGTCCAGTAAAGACCAAGAAGTGGCGGGGTTCTACATCTTACAAACCCATTCTTCTAAACGGGCAGGTCTAACCTTATTTGAGGAACATATCTTGAGAACTAAACTACGCTTCCAAAGCTGAGAATTAGAATCCTCAGACAAGGATAATCGTAATGGGGAAATATTCAATTTAGTTACTCCAACATATTACACAGAACATAAAGCAGAGTTCAATTTCTTGGAAGCGTCCTAGGATTTCGGTAAGAAGTCACCTTACTTAGTTTAGAACTCTTTTTTTAAGTCCAGAAGAGGTTTTGCGCATCATTGCTTTTTGACTTTTGAATTTTGGACAATCACTGTAAAGTTGCAACCATAAAGACCACAATCACCACTATTAGACCAAAGAATTACGAAACAGTTGGGTCAGCTATGTCAATTGCAACGTAGATTAATTTGTTTCATGACTTAAAACACATACATGCAAACAGGATAAGTGTCATTTCTCCTTAAGGAAATATTACAGGTGTTTCACACTGAAGAAATGAAGTTGAAAAGAATTCCCTATCAAATTACATGTTCCAAAACCAAAGTAAAAAAGTTACTGAAAGCACCATTAAGTAGCTGATGCACAGTTTACATTTTGTACAGACAGAATTACATGAATTTTGATAATTATACACTAAAACTAACTGTACCATACGGTACATCATCTGGAGGAGATCAGCAAACAACTGAAAAGAAACTTGGAGAGTTTTGGAGATCAAAAAGAATGCAGACATAAAACCGATATTTTTTTCATATCTGATATGTATTCCAATCAAAGGTGGGTTGTGAGAAAACCTCATAATCAGTTGGACCATCTACAAAACTGTCAACACCTTGCAAACCCTCCAAGAGAGATGGTTGAAAGCCATCACTTCTTAAAGGTAGAAGTTTATAGAATAATAACAGCCCAAGCGTAAATATTGCCTGCAGTTTTGTTGAGTCCCCCTGGACCGAGAAGTACAGCAACATTGACACAAGGAATAAAACCACACAGAAGTGCATGATGCATAACACCCTGTCTATCAGTTTCCCATCATTACCAGGTGGGAAGCCACGAACTCTGTACACAAACAAAAAGTTATACTTGTCCACTAAATATCGATATCCAAAATAAATGGCACCTACAGGAACCACAAGTGGTGCAAAGAGAGAGTATATCATGGTAAGTGCAAATATAGTCAGATTGAAGGCATAGTACTGAGCAAAATCAAATTTCTGTCTTGGCGTATGGAAGCTCCTGTTAACCGGGTAGAGTGAAAGATCTTGTCCGTGTAAATCAACTTCATTTACTGTTGAACCATTTTCTCTTCCTGACACAAGAGGCACCCTAAGTGAACCTTCTTCATGGCTTTGTGCTAATGAATATTCCTCATTCGGCTCTGGAACCAACTGAATCATGTCATTCTTCCTAAATTTCTTCATTGTTTTCTTTATCCAGGGAACAGGAGCTAGCAAATCAAATGATATTCCTAAAAAGGTGCTCACAATTAGGAATGCAAGAGATGAGAGGCATGACCGAGACAAGAAAGATGGGCTCATGTACTGTTTAATGCGCTTACAGTCTTCACCGTCTAAGTAGCATCTACCCATTTGTAGAATTGCATTCTCCAACGATGATTCTACTACTGCACGCAAAAAGATGAGATTTACCAAAAAGAAGCAGACCATCTTCAGTAGTGCAGCCCGTTGCTCCCCAGAAACAGTGAGATGCCGCTCAAACCTCGAAAGGTATGAAAGTGACGAAGGGATTATAATGTACATGCTGATGAAAATGAGAACATTTGGAAGAAACTGCAGAATTACAGTCCCAAACCAGCTCGAGCCCTCAAACCAATTCAACCATACGTGTGCATGGTCCAGAGCCTCAGCGTTGATTATTCGGGCAGCACTCTCGATGGCACTTATCACTGCTAGAGGAGAACTGCAGAAGAGGAGCATCAGAAGAAGGCATGTATTCACCGCCACCCTTCTTAGCCTAAGAGAGAACTTACTTGACCCCAGATTGTTCCAATAGATGTCCGCAGCAGGTGGAGCTCTCTCTACCCTCCATCGATTCCGCTCAAGCTGGAGATCCATCAAGGGAAAGAAACGACCTATTGGTCTATGCTTTCTATCACTTCGGAAATCCCTTACAGCTTTATTCGTAGTGTACACATCCTTGAATATTACGAAGGCAATACCAGAACCCTGTGCCCGACCTTCCTTGTAGTCCAACAGCTTCCCGTGCAAATCCAACCTCATATTTCGTAATTTCCCGAGTCTCTCTTCATCACTGCATCCAATAGTACCAGCGGCGGCTGCCATGATATCCATTAACCTTGCCCACAATGAACTCCAGCTGTTTCCATCACCATTTGCACCGTTATCAGAAGGCGTCCTAGAGTTCAATCGAGCTTCAAGCCTAGATATGCTCTCCTGCACGCTCATCCACCTCGTGACTAGCTCATCAAGAGTGCAGAGGTCAAATGGAACTACAACCCTGTAGACCTTCCCAGGGTACCGATGCTGGAAATACTCTTCCAAAGGGGTCTTGTCCGCAACTAGGAACTTGGGAATCCCCTGCACCATGATGGTAAATATGGCGATAGAGTTGGCATTCGGATCACTAGGGTTCCCATTCCCGTCCCGGAACCGAGTGATCCTAAGCTCCTCCTCAATCTTGGAGATCCCAAAGTGGGAAATCACCACGACAAGGACCATCAGCAGGAAGTGTACCCAGAGGAGCCGCGATCCGGGAGGGATGTTGTTGATGGTCGTGCGGGAGAATTGGTCCGCAATGGGGGCGCTGCCACCAAAGAGATTGAGGGGAAGAGCAACCAGCACCGCAACGACAGATACCACGAGCAGGACCACGAAGCTGCCGCGTTCAACATGCAGGAACTGGGAGGCGTCAGCGCCACAGTGAACGGCGATCTGCGTGGCGGTGGCGTGGTACACTGCGAGGAGTTTGGCGAGGAGCGCAGAGGGGCCCGGGATGCGGCGATGGTCGCTGCGGACCTTGACGAGAAGAAAGAGGAGGACGCAGAAGGCGGCACCCACGGCCGATATGTTCACGAGGTACTGGATGTTTCCGTACCATACGGATCCGTCGGGATCGAGCGGGGCCGACGGAGGAGGAGAGGAGAGGAGGTCCGCACCGGTGGCTGCAGGGGGGACGGGCGCCATGGAGGGACGGAAAAGCGCGCCTACCAAAGAGAGGCGAAGGAAGAAGTCCAGACCTTACAGCCTTACCATGGGGATGCCAAGGACGCCGGAGAGGAGGGAGACGAAGGCGGAAGCGAGAAACCAGGAGTTTCTCTACGGCGCTCTCCGTCCGTCGCGTCATCAAAGGGGAATGGAATGGGAATCAATCCGCTGCTTTCCGCCAGAAACGTCAAACGGAAAGATGATCGTGGGCTGGCCCAGTTGGAGTTGGGCCGGACCAGCGAAACTGACTGACTGAGCCCGGTTCCGGCCTCCACCATTCCAATGTGCGGTACCAAACAATTGCAACGAAGAAAACTTATGGTTTATGGTCTAATCTGGTTTGACTTTTGAGTAATTTTTAAATTAAACTAAACTAAACTATCTCCCAAATCAAATCAAACTGAACCAAATTAATTTGATTTAATTTAGTTTGGTCCGGTTCAAATCATATTTTATAGAGTATATATGTTGATATATAATTTCATTTTGTTTGTTTTAAATCACATCCTATTAAAAGTTAGTATATTTGTTTATGCATCGTATTAATTTGTCTTAAAAACTCTTGAATCAAGTTTATTTTTATAAGAAAAGACACATGAATATTGTATTATATATAACTTAAAATAAAATATTTAATTTAATTTGAGTTATTTGATTTAGTTGTTTGGTTTGGTTTGAAAGATCTTAAAAACTAGACTAAACCAATCGACAGATCAAATTGAATCGAATCAAATTACTGATTTGATTTGATTTTTTGAGTTGAACCAAATAGTGAACAACTCTAATCGACACGTAGATACCTATTTTAGAAAAAATAGTTCACCTATTTTTAGGGAAGTGCATTTTCCATGAAAAGGTGAAGTTGCATTTTCTTCACCTATTTTTAGAACTAGTTCCTTGAATAAGAAGACGTACACTTTTTGTCATCAGTCAAATTTCATCATATATTTGAGTCATGCATATTAACTTAAAAGCTGCAAAAATGGACATCCAGAATTTTTAGTCATCGAGTATAAGAATAAAGGCTAACAAGTTGATCAAAAAAAAGAAAAAGAATAATGAGGTGTTTAGTTGTATGATAAATTAATGGGGTGTTTGGTTGCATGATAATAGAGGTTTTTATTTTAATTTTTAAAAATTGTAAGAAAACTTATTAAAAGAGGTGTTTGACAACCATGACAATTTTATATTTTGAAAGTGATTTTCTTCTTAAACAAAAAAAGAAGGTTTCACCTCTTTTTTTTTCTTGTGGTCCCCCCACTTTGTTTGGTCATGTATGGTTGTTACTCTTTTTTGATATCACATCCCTCCAAACATGATAATTTTATGTCATGAGTTAGTTCACTTTCTATTTTAATACAATTTTTTATCATGAAAATGCACAAAAAATTAGAAAATGCACAAAAAATTATCATGCAATAAAACACCCATAAGCTTTTGCTATAATTTTATGTTTTTTTCAAAAAAAAAATTGTTAAAAGAGGTGCTTGACAATCTTTACAAATTTAACTTTTTAAAATAATTTTCTTCTTATATAAAAAAATAAGATCTCACCTCTTTTTTATCTTATGATCCTCTCATTTGATTTGATCATAAATAGTACCCACTCTTTTTTTTCTGTTATCACATCTTTTCAAACATGACAATTTTATGTTATTAACTAGTTCACACTTTATTTTAATATAACTTTTTATCGTGAAAATGTACACAAATTTATCATGCGACTAAGCACTATGTAAAAGATAAAATAGTGCTAAGCAGAGTTCACATGCAAAACCAGTAAAATGTCACATGCAAAACCAGTAACATGTCTTTACAATCACAAGCTGGTGACCAAGGTCAAAACTAAACTAGATCTGCAGCAAAATAGATGTGTAAAGGATATATATGGGTGGCAGTACGAAGTGCAGAGAGCATATCACAAAGAATTCAAAGGCTGATGGGGTGTTTGGTTGTACGATAATTTATTGTACACTTTCATGATAAAAAATTGTATTAAAATAAAAAGTGAACGAACTCATGACATAAAATTATTATGTTTGGAGGGATGTGATTACAAAAAAAAGTAACTACCACACATGACCAAACAAAGTGGGGGGACCACAAGAAAAAAGAAAGAGTGAGACCCGTTTTTTTTGTTTAAGAAGAAAATCACTTTTAAAACATAAAATTGTGATGGTTACCAAACACCTCTTTTAACAAGTTTTCTTACAATTTTTAAAAATTAAAACAAAAACCTTCATTATCGTGCAACCAAACACCCCATGAGGGATGAAGAGCTGCAACCTAATGGGGTGTTTGGTTGCATTTTATTTTTTTATATGATTTCATGATAAAAAATGATATCACACGCTGCAACATGACACATTTTAAAATTAAAAACTATAAAAACAAAATGTTTGGAAAAAACATTATCATTTTTAGAAATGATGGTAAGGTGTTTGGTGCATAAATGAAAAGTCATTTATGTAGCACATGGGTTAGGCTTGTAGACCATGTGCTGTGGTTGTGCACTTTTAAAAAAAAAATGCTCAATACCTCTTTTTTTCTCTATCACGTGGAGGAGGATGAAAAAAATTTTAAGATAAAAAATTGTAACGCATGCCCAACACTTTTAAAATATACTTTTACTACAATTTTTAAAAATAAAAATAAAAATACTCATTATCATACAACCAAACACCCCATAAGCTTATCAAGCTGCTGAAAGGGCAAGTGGTAGCAGGGGTTGGTGCTAAAAGAAATCTGATTCGATTCGATAACAATTATCAGATTTGGAGTCTCTTTTCGTACCTTGTAAGCAATCGAAACTGGAATCAAATATTTAAGTAATTTATCAGAATAAAAAAATAATTCTATGTTATTTTATTGATTTTAATAAAAATCAATATAATAATAAATAGTTAATTAAAGTTATGGTATGTAAATTATAGAAAAGTAAAAATAAAATTTTAAAGGTATTAAATCAATTTTATTATTAATACTACATTTATTATCTTTTTAAACAATTAATGATATAAGGTGAAATTTTCAAAAATTATGGGATTCTGAAAACAGAATTAGAAGCTGTAGGCTTTTGATATAAATAGAGTATAATTCAGAATGACTTAAAGTCTTAAACTCTCATGGGAATCAAAAACAGATAAATCTACCGTCTAACCCCATGTTTGCAGCACTAGTATGTGGGGGTGGGATGACACTTTTGTTGACATATTGTAAGAACATCAACTTATATTGATTTTGGTCTCTTGAACATATTGGAAGAACAGTAACTTGTATTGATTTGGGTCTCTTGCACAGCCTACTGGAAACCTGGAAAATAATGCTAGAATTAATCACATGAGACAGAGGATCAGATAATGTTAGAAGTCAAATCCTTAACAACCCCAGCTCATCGAAAGTTCTGCATCAACCTTCATCGCCATTCAACATTACAATTTCTTGCAGAGCTTCAGATCTGGTGGGCACGCTTCATGAGCAGCCTCCCTGCACAGAAGGCATACGTAGAAGCTATTTATGATTGCTACTTCACTGGAGAAGAAATTGCCTGACAAGTCAGTTATTTGTGCCATGAGATCCTTCACCGGAGATCTGAGGTTTTTATGCTTGAGGTAAGATGAAGAGCGGCAACAGGAGAAAGGTAGATAGACTTGCTAAAAAAACTCGGCAAGAATATCATTGCATTTCAGAGGGATGAGAATCAAGTTGTGGAACAAAAAATCTGCCAGGCTCAAACGGACACGCAGCAAAGATTGGAATCCTGCCTAGGAGGATGAAACTCCTAAATGCATCTAGCAAAATGAACATGGAAACTGACTGCAGATTGTCTCTTTCCCCTGGCCTTCCTTTGAACTGAATAATTCAAGCGAAGTATTCCAACTACTGCTCATCAGCAGCAGCATGTTGCAAGCATGGCAGTGATCCCAGTCCTTTCTAATTTTCCTATGATCTCTTGATATATTTATATTTGTCACTCTCCAACTCTTTTATAGATATACTTTAACCATACTGACCTCAGTCAAGGAGCCCCCACTGCCATCCAATTGTACCCAGAATCAAGAAGCAACTCGGACACTAGAAAGAAGACTGATTCACATTGAAGTGCATGAAATTCACCTGGTCTGGGGTTCTGGGGTTCCGACCGCATGCCAATTTTACGAGACTATTGGTCTGGATCAAGGGGTTGGGCAAGTCGGCAGGGGTCAGGACCCCAAGTCAGCCGGGGTCATAATAAAAAATTAAAACATTCACCGGGTCAGGTTCCGGGGTCAAGACTGGGTCAGTCGGCCCAAAAGCTGACCCGGTTGGGCCCGGGTCTTGACCTGCTTGCCCACCGAGCATTCCATGGTTCAGATGATATCAAATGGGCCAATTGGTTCCCTCCCAAGTCCCAGACCTGGTGTCCAGAATTGGATCCACTAGATGATGCGAGAAGGTTGCTGCACAACAGAATTGGATTTACTTATATTTGAGAAATGAGAACCATTATTTTTACAGGATCATCTTATGCAATTCAGCAATAACAGATTCCGTAGAAGTGACATCAACTACCTTTGGATTACAATTAGCTTCATCTCAGAACCTAGATGAGACACAGAGACACCAGAAACTGAGAGAACAGGATGAACTCGCTTACAATCACTGCAGGAGAATGAATACCGAAAAAGGGAACTACATCTACTTGTAACCACTGCTCGACTGCAGATCCAACAGCTGTCCCTGCAACAAGGCCCCCAACAGTGATTATAGTCGCCTTTCCTGCGAGACAAGAAGAAAACTTAGCTGATTTCTTAGCTGTTGCAATGTGCTTGATAAACAAACTAAGCACTACAGCAATCAGAAACCAGTCATGCATTGCATGGTATCCTCTCAACAGACCTTGGAAGACATCTCATCCTCACATTTGCTAAGCCTGTAGATGTGGAGTTGGACTAGACGGCAAAATAGAATGCGGGCTTGGACAATTAATCAAAATAAGTTTCACTAAAAACTGTGAGACCTTTTTCATGGCATTATGCCACACTCAATTACAATCATAAGTACAATCTTGTAACTACCATCTCCACTATGAAAACTTCAACCAGTTTCGGAGATTGATGAGACCAAATATCGAACAAAGAACAAGCCAGTGTTTGATCTTTAAAGTATTTTTGCAATATGTTTCTTTTCACATGATTAACAGGTTCGATGTGGACACAACGATGAACATCTATCATAAAATGAGACAAGTTGTCCTGCGTGATTGAAGTAGTAACTTGGCATCTTTTGAAGCATGATGAGCATAATGCTACAATGACCTGTGCAAATAAATTATGCAAGATGCAATCCTTCATTGGGTAAAACATGCAGCATATCAGGTATATGTATAGTCATCCACTAATCAATTATGCAACTTCAGTCTAGTATAGAGAGCCAACTCAAATTTGTGTCAAGTGGATTAACTATTTTTTGAAGTACTGATAATGGCAATGCATCACATCACCTACCCCTGATCTGGATGATCTGGGCCTACTTTGGACAACCCAGGTTCAGCTCTCCCCCCTATTTCCCCCCTATTTACCCTTGCAGTCCTCACTCTTTTCCTCTTTTCCTTTATCCACGATAGCCCCTTCCTTTGTTCTCTCTTTTCCCGTTTGAAGCCCCAATCATTTGTTGGCGTGTGGTAGAAGCAGCGACAGGGCATGGTGAAGTGAGGTGAAGGCAGAAGGCCAAGGCTAGGCATGGCAATCCTTCATAGTGAATGCGCCAGCTGTCGAGACATGGCAGGGCAGGGATGTGCTGGTGGCAGAACATCGTAGAGTAGTGAGGGCATGCCACATGAACATGATTACATCAGCCAAACTCATTCAACAATAGGCCGATCCTGGTTTGAATGGAGCAAACATCAGTCCTTCCTTGCAGGCAGAATTGGATTGGCCATGGCCAGTTCCATTAAATATCAGATGTTTCCATAACCGGCTGATCCTGCCAACCATGAAAATTAATAACAAGGATTCTAAATTCAACAACCAAAGAATGGAAAACATTGGGTCCAGCAGCACTGTTTATTCCATCCTAACAAAAAAATTCTTGCAACCATTTACCTAAATTGATGTTCTTTTTGGTTAGGAAGTATAACGAAGCTCCAAATCCAGCGGCAAGAATCAATCCAGGAACATCAGCCCCAGTGTATGCCCCTACTGAAGGTGGGGAGGAACCACTAACAAATGTAAAAGTCATCAATGCCCCATAGACACCTCCTTTTATGCCCAGATTCCTTGTAGATGGAGATTCAATTGAAACGGGAACATTTTTAGCCAATTCCTGAAGCCACTTGGGCATGACCGATGCAGGGCTTCTTATAGGTTTTGCATCAGCATAGCGGATGCTGCTATTCACAACTTTACCTGCCCTACGCTGTGTCAAACTCTGCATGAGCAACATGTCATATGCGGCCTCCACCTGGCACACGATTGCAACTAGTTAACAACAAATTCTGGCATAGAAAAATATTCTTGAAAACATGAGACGAAGGTAGAAACACAATGGGTTCACTTGATATAAAATGAGAAGGAACAACTCAACTCAAGCAATACTAAATGTTATTAAAGAAAATATTATATGATAAGCATATGTCTTAGTCTCAGTAAAATAAACAAGTAATAACAAATGCATTTTGGATGATTAATAAGTGGAAGAATGGGATACCAAGTTCACTAGAGTCATACAAACAACTACCAGAGCCTGTAATAATAAACATCTCTCTCAAGAGTGAATGCCAGGAAAAACATATGAGCTCAACCAGCTTGTATGGTGTCATGGTCTGCTAATCACAAGCATAAAAAATCACCAAAACAAGACTTCTCTGCAATTCTAAACTTTTTCCATAACATCTTACATTGAAAAACAATGGACAGGCAGCAAAAAACTTAATTTGAGACACTTGAAACTGATTGAAAATGAATTGTGGGTCCATAACTTGATAAATCAGAGTTTTAAAAAGCATATAAATCAGATTTATGACGGAGCTAAAAGTGAGCCAATCATAAATACTGTTCAGATTGTATGATGACCATAGTGAAATCGGTGAATTTCAAAAAGTGGACGTAGTGGCGGATAAAATCCTGTGAATAAAGAATACCACATCGATCTTTGCCTCTCCAGAAAGACCTAGTGAAAATTAGTCATTCACGACTTTCTCTCCCTTCCAATTCATATAATTCATAAGTATCTCAGGACTTCATATAAAGTTCTTTCCCTTTCATTTGTGTAGCACACTAAAACTTACTGTTTCATCTATCATCTTTTCAGAAGGACTACCAAAGCATGATGTGTCTCCTACTATTTTCTGTACCTAATAGCATCATATTAACATTCCTAATGTGCTGTTTCTAACTGCCAAGATGTTGTATTAAAACTAAGGAGGCTTCTACAAGAACTGTTCTTGATCTCTGCTGTTTGTTTATAAATGTAACCCTGAAAACTGCCTATTGAAAAAAAAACATGGGAAATTTTCCTTCTCCAAATGCCTAACTGTCTTTTAACTAAATGGTCTTTGCATGGTGTATGAAACACCAAAAGATCAATATCGAAGCCAATCTCATCAGTCGTCAGCCTATAAACACTCCGCTCACATAGCATAATCCAAACAACTAATCCTCAGGGGATATTTTAAAATGTAAAGGTATAGCTATAGAAGGCTCTCCGTATTGGGCTCCCTGATTCACTTTTAAATTGCAAGCAAGCCTTACGTCAAAACCTGAAAGACTGCTGGTTACCGTGGCACCAAACAATATAGACAGGTAAAGGTTGTTTAGACTCCAGAAAATTCTAGCCGATGAGAATAGCGCATGCCTTCAATCATCAACTAACAATGAAATCAAGCTCCCCAACCGATTCTCAAATGGAAACCAGCTTGACATTTGATAAAAGTATAACTAAAACCAAACATAAAAGAATCAAACAACAGAAACAAGGTCCGATCTTTGAGAATCAAAACAGTATCAGGGCCTGTACATATGCTCCTCCTTCTTAACAGCCTATTTTGTAACAGTATTAAACATCCGTGTCGCCATTAATTTTGAAATTAATATTCATTTAAATCACCACAAGGTGTTTGGCTATTGATAACAATTTTAAAATTTGTAGAACAAACAAGGCATGAATTGCAATACAATTGTGTCCACCTGTAACAATTTTGTTATCGGTACTCTATCCCTGGAAAGATAAACATCAAAATTGATATGGCATCATTTAATACCCTAACCAAACAGGGCATAAAGCATTTACTCTTCAGTCTTCCGGACTCGATCAACGTATACTCGTAATTTTTCGGGAATCCCGACCTGAATGCCCGCCGGATATTAAGCATACCAGAGACAGCGAGGGAGGAAGTGAGAGAATAAAGAGGTTTACGGAGGATCACCTTAGATATAGCTTCCTGGTCGTCCTTGCAGGAAGCCAGGACGGCGTTCTTCGCGCGCAGTATGTCGTCGAAGGAGGCACCTTCCGGCACTCCCAGCAGTTTCAGGGCGCTCTCCATCGACATCTTGTAGGGTGTCGAGGAGTCGTCGGCCCTGGAACCCGCCGCAGGCGCTGCGATTCTGTTCCCTGGGGACGCCCATGTCCTCCCCGTCGGAACAATGGTGGCGCCCCACCACCGCTTCCTCCTCCTGGTCTGTGCGGTCTGGTGCCGCACGTGATCCGAAGCTACGGCCTTCGAGAAGGAGGAGGAAGAGGGGGGCGAGGAGCCGGTGGTGACTGGGGCCTGCGTTCTGGGAAGGAAGACGGAGCGATGCAGCGAGAGAGCGGACGCCATTACTGATTACTTCCTTGGCTACGCTTCGCTCTCTCCTCCCTTCTCATTCTACTTGTACTCCCCCTTTGTGGATCTTCTAATTTCCTACGTGTCAAAAAAAGTAATAAATACGAAAAATAAGATTTTTCTAGGGATGCCAATTCAAACTGTTATTTGTGTAAATACATTTCCGCCGAGCATCCAAAAAGTTGTTTCAAGAGTGATAATTGAGATCAGAGGTTTCCATGGTCTGATTTAGTTTAGTTTCCGAGTACTTTTTCTCAAATCAAATCAAATTAAACTATCTCTCAAACTAAACCAAACCAAATCAAATCAAATTAATTCGATTTAGTTTGATTTGGTCCTATTCAAACCATATTTTATTAAGATAGAGTAAATATGTCAATATATAATTTTATTTTATTTGTTTTAAATCACACTCTATTAAAATTTAGTGTATTTGTTCAAACATTTTATTAATCTATCTTAAAAACTCTTAAAACAAGTTTATTTTTATAAGAAAAGACACAAAAATATTGTATTATATATAATTTAAAATAAAAAATTTAATCTAATTCGGGTTATTCGGTTTAGCGGTTTGGTTTGGTTTGAAGGGTTCTAGAAACCAAATCAAATCGATCGGTAGTTCAAACTAAATCAAACCGAATCAAACTCCTGGCTTAGTTTGATTTTTCGGGTTGAACCAAATAGTGAACAACCCTAATTGAGATGCCCGATATCCTTTGTTCTTCCCCACACAGTTAGAATTTTTCGTTCTTGGACGGTTAACGTTTCGGTGTTTTGTCTATTTTTGTTTTTAGGTCTCTTACTTTTTGTATCACTAAAACTATGATGTTCGATGTGTCTAACATTGTGGTGTTTTTGTCAATGTATGTCATATGTCCACTAATTTAGGTCTATCTTGTTGTCTTTTTACGTCTTTTATATAGTTGTTATCGTTATTACGAGACCGTTAATTTGAGTATTATTCACATGCTCCTGGCATGTTCATTCCATCTCATGACATTAATAATCAAACTTTTACTATGTAATCTCTACTTCTGATAAGCGACTCTCTGGGCACGTTACCGTGCACATCGCTCTTTGGCTATATATTAGTCTGTTGAAGACGTCTTTCGACAGATATTTAATTATCGTTATAGTTGGACTCTGCCTGCTTGTGTTCTCTCTCTTTTCCTATGTTTGTGTCCTTGTTACGTGTCGGTGTTATTGTAATTCTACTTATTTACTTCTACTTTGTTTCCTCGAAAAAAATGACATAGAAAGACAGGTGCACTAGATTTAAGATCTTGTGAGGTGCCAGGTATATATTAACATGGCTATCGTCATTAATTTTGAATCATCTTACCATTAAAAGTTAATTATCTTTGAATTGTAGTCTAAATGAACTTTAACAATGTCACTACGTGGTGTTCTTGTACTACAGGTGGTGATCAATTTATCTTTTACTTATGGTACTAGTTATCCAAGATCTTTTTGTCTTTTATTAGTCACTGCAGGTTCTTACGGTATTGTTTGGTACGAGGATAATTAGAGATAAATTTGAGTTGTCCCTAAAATTTAGAAGATATCTCAAATTTATCTCCAAATTTTTTTTGATACCAAACAGGGTCCTTAGGGGGTGTTTGGTTACATTATAATGAAGATTTTTATTTTAATTTTTAAAAGTTGCAAGAAAACTTGTTAAAGGAGGTGTTTGGCAACCATGATAATTTTATGTTTTGAAAGTGATTTTCTTCCTAAACAAAAAAAGAGGGTCTCACCTCTTTCTTTTTTCTTGTGGTCCCCCACTTTGTTTGGTCATGGATGGTAGTTACTCTTTTTTGTAATCACATCCCTCCAAACATGACAATTTTATATCATGAATTGGTTCATTTTTATTTTAATACAATTTTTATCACGAAAGTGTACAAAGAATTATCATGCAACCAAACACCCCATAAATATTTTACATATTTTTATTCTCTCGGGCAGAGACATCCATCTTCAGAAAATCTTGACTCTCGGGCAGGGCGGGTGGCACTTGGCAGGCTGCTGGCCTGATCGCGGCGGTGGCGGAGGCGGCGCCACCACGAGGAGGCGCAGACTGGGCTCAGGCTAATAAACTATGATTTCGGTCAAACTATATTTAATTATGCATTAGACATTCATATTATACAACACGATATGATTTAGATCAGACCAAACTGACTTAGTTCGGTTTGGTTTGAGTTATATGTTTGGTTTGATGTGAAACAAATTCCTTAAAAATCAATCAATCCAAAACACTTTTTGCACTGGCATCATTCTGATAGACAAGAGCTTTATTTGTATTACAGGACGGGGTAACCCCGATTGTCACGACCCGGATTTTTAACATGCACAGCGGAAGATAATCCGGTGACGTAACGGGAAAGGATATCGATCTGGAGCCAAATAAGACCAAAATCACAATCCAATTAATCAATTCCAAACTTTACAACATATATCACCATAAACAAACACCTATCTAGACAAATTAAATACCGACATTGAATGAGTACACCACTAGCTCCTCGAACTCTAAAACACCACTACGCTTCTGCTGCGCTAAACCTGCACTCCTGAAAATATTAACAACGGAAGGGGTGAGTCACAATGACCGTAGGACTTACACCCGAACTACCCCATTATAATAACAATTCTAGTGGTATACTATACATATTAAGCCTAAAAATCAGATTTAATACATAGGATTAAGCTAATTATATATCTCCAATTAAGTGATTACAAAGTCAAACAACTACCCCAGATGATAACTAGACTCTGAATGCATTAGACCAACATAACCTACACATTAAACCACTCTAGGTATGCCCAGAACACATAGGCCTGACATAAAACCAAAGACACATCTATAACATACCATCGATGCCAACATACACAACTACACACCTGTCTGAGTAAATAACATGCTCCATCAGATAAATGCAGTCACATCACAAAACTAGCACCAGATTTACCATATAGTAGGAAGTAACATATAGTAACTAAATCCCATAGTACCCCTAGGCAGGGGAGTACTTAGGATAAACCGCGGTATCTGGGATCGAAGGATGCTCCAGATTCAACTAATCTCCGCTGCCCACGGGACACTAATTTAGTCTGGTGAAGTACATACAACCACAATGCAGCTCACTGCACTAACCACATTCAACACCATGCAAGCATATAATTAAGCTCAGACAGTAAAACATGAACATTTAATTGGCAATCAAACATGAAATACATAGATGAACACCCATGGTTCTATGCACCACATATTTGCATACCATACCACAGTCTATCACAAACTAATGCATATAAATAAGATCATGCAATATACAACCTAACCATGACACTTACATGCTTAAACAGAACTACCTATCACATAAAAGACAACAAACTTAATTCTAACAACATTATGCCTAAACCTTACATCGGCTTTTTTAATAAATCAGAATATATATTAAAGGTTATCGTGATGCAACTCTACTAAACTAACTAGATTAAACATACATAACCTATCATGATGCCTAATATATATGAATAACCGAATTACTCTAAGCATGCACGATTTAAACAAATTAATCTAACTCTAACTAAACATGCTAATAAATCCAAAACAGCCCATTAACTACAATCTTCTAATCCTGGTGATCTAAGCATGATTTTTACGGTTTAATCAAAGATATTAGAGTGCTAAGAATAGCCGAGACGCCTACCTTGACGGCAACGGCGAACGGCGCACGGAAATCCAAGGAGAAAGAATTTGGCGACGAGACTGCCGCGGTTGCGTCGGCGACGAAAAACCGAGCCGGGTAGGTGGTTTCAAAACTGCCGGAGGAAAAAGAAATAATGAACTATGGAGCTTGATAGAAAATAATAAGAGAGAGGGCGATAGGAGAGAGGTTGTATCACCGCGCGGGAGAGAGAGGAAGCGGCGCACGGCGGCGGGCGAGCGGCGCAGACGGGCGCACGCGGTGGTGCAGGCGGCAGGGCGCGGAGGCCGAGGCGGGGAGGCGATCGCGCGGCGGACGGGCCACGTGGCGAGGCGGCGTCTCGCGGCCGGCGAGGTGGTCAATCGCCACGCGGCGACGACGAGGCTGCGGCCGATGTCGCCGGCCGGGCGGGCGCACGTAGCGACGGCGGCTGCGCCCGGGCGAGGTGGCGATGACGCGGGGCCGAGGCGGCGATGTCGAGGACGGCGCTGGGCGGCGACCTCGTACGAGGTACGAGGAGACGCGGCGGCGGAAACGCGGGCGGCGGGCGTCTCGCACGGGGAGAGGTGGCGACGCGGGGGGCCGAGGCGGCGTCTCGCGGACACGCGGCGGCGGGCGGCGTGAGCGCGGTCTCGCGCGCGGGAAAAAGGGGGAGAGGCGGGGTTGCAGGCGGCGGCGACCGAGGAGGGGAAAAAGATGGGAAAAAAAATAGGGTTTCACGGGGGAGAAAAAAGGGGCGCCGGGAGGGTTTCTCACGGGGGAGGAAAGAGGGTATATACAGGGGGAAGGAGGAGAATAAAAATAATAATAAATATTAACTATTTATTTTTATTTTTTTAAAATTACGGGGTATTACACCGATAACACAGCTGAATGACGCAAGCACTGATGTTTGATCCGATACAACCCACAGGCCTCCCTCCTACCATTGTATGTATGATCTTTACACACTGTCTGGAGTGCTGGAAGAAGATGCAACACAGGCAGCTGGATGCTCAAGTCAATCCAACCTTCTTAGCAAGTATTCTATCTGCACCTCCTTCGTCAGCGGCATTATCCACTCCCCGTAGAGATCTGCAACCAGTCTGGGCTCGATCTTGTACATTGGCGGCCTCAAGTCCTCCTCCTCCCCGTTGATCTCCTGCCCAAACATCTTTGCCTTCGCCTCCACCCTCTCTTTTATCGCAGTTTCCACAGTTTCGTATGTCAACAGATCCATCAGCAGCTCCTTGTCCTGCAGAAATTCACACGAGGAAGGGCACTGTCAATTATATATAAAAAAGTAAAAAACTCCCCACCTCTTTTCTTCGTTTTAAAATTGTGATGAACTGGAGGAGATCCTACCTGGGCTCGGATTGCAGCTTCATAGACATCTCTCGAGGCTTGAAATTTTGCTTCCGCGACGAATTTCCCGTAATGTATTCTCTTAGAAAGAGCCTGTGATTGTCAGAAATCTGCATGTTATGTTTGAGTTGAGGAACATAAGATGGATTTATACTTGCCATCTTGAGAAGCAAAATACCTGCAAGCAGATTGTGTCACAAACAGCGGTTGAGCCACAGTTTCCATCACTCCCCTTCTTAACCAACCTGGGGAGGAGGTTGGTGAAGTACATGTCCCACACCTTCTTGTTTATATTAATTGAATCAGCCCCTTGATACAAAACCTGTCAACCACAACATAAAACTATGAACATCACCTGGAGTTGATGAAGTGTGTGCGATTAGAGACAACAACACGAAATCTGGGAGAACCCAAGAACCAGCTTCTTGTATGTCTTCTCTTATCTTCAACTATTTTGGCACATATCTGTTTCAGACTACCATCAGAGCACATGCTTTCCACTTTACCTTCCGAACATGGCTCATTGCGATAGTTTTGCAACCCTCAATACCATCTAGGGAGCATTCAAGTCTATATTATCTCATTACACTGAGGCCACCCCACTTCTTGCAAACACCCCAAGTATACCCGAAAGCTTATAAAGGCTGCACTACCCATGAGATCTTTGAGACACCTACATTATCAGAGGGAAGAGGCAGCTGAGAGCCGCGAGACAACCAAGGGATTCCCTGAGGTGATGGATGATTTGCCACTAAAGCAGCAATCGTATGTCAAATAATATAATTATAGCGATGGACATTTAAACATGAACAATGCTAATACCTTAATAATTTAATCAATTTATTAGTCCAAATTATGCACATATCAGGCATAAAAGAACAATACCAAGTGAGAGAACATAGAGGCCTTGAGTTAAGGAAGGCTGGATCGAGATCGGGATCAGATTGGCCAATCCAAGCCAAAAAAGAAGAAGAAGAAAGCCTATCTGTGATCAGCCTGGATCAGCTTCCAAAAACAGAAAAAAAGGAGAAAACAGTCCTTCAAGTCGGTGGTGCACCACCTGTCACCATGCAGAAGAGGGTTGTAGCATATGACAAGATTCAGTCATGTACTGGGTCCATTTGGAAATTTGGACCAAATATGCCGGATCCGGTCAGCTTGTGTGGGGTCCAAATAGACCAGATAAGCTGAGCTGATCACTGTATTTAATCTTTATTAAAATCAGAATCACATAAGGGCGATAGCTTTCGTTTACAATTCTAATTCACATCCTAAAACATCACATGAATATATTCTCTAATGGGGTGTTTAGTTGCATGATAATTTTTTGTACATTTTCATGATAAAAAATTATATTAAAATAAAAAGTGAACCAACTCATGACATAAAATTATCATGTTTGGAGGGATGTGATAACAAAAAAGAGTAACTACTATACATGACCAAATAAAGTGGGGGACCACAAGAAAAAAGAAAGAGGTGAGACCTTCTTTTTTTGTTTAAGAAGAAAATCACTTTCAAAATATAAAATTGTCATGTTTATCAAACACCTCTTTTAACAAGTTTTCTTATAAATTTTAAAAATAAAAATAAAAATCTCCATTATCATGCAACCAAACACCCCATAAGTTGTTTCGATTTTGATTTTGATAATTTTAAAATTATTATATTTTGATTTTTATTTTATTACAAAATTTAAATTAAATCTAATGTTTTTAAAATACATAGTCAATATTAATTTTATTTAAAAATAAAATAATAATTTACATATAACTACTAAACTTTGATACAATTTCTTTAAAAATTAATTAAATCAACCTATGTATTTTATTTTATTTTATAATTTATTTAACTTTCTATTAATTATTTTTACCCCATGTATACTTAATTTTATCAAAATTAAATAACATAAATAAAACTAATTGATTCCGATCTTAATTCTATTATACTATAAAAATATAAAAGTATGATAATTAGTAAGAAAAAAAATTTAAATTTATTAATTTTTATTGAAATCAAATCAGAGAATATCTGATTCCCCTAGCACTACTGGCATGAATCCCCCCCCCCCCCCCCCCCCGGTCCATGGCCGGTGCATATATGGCCATTCACCGTGCATTAAAAGAGAGAAGCTAACATGTGCAAGTGTCTTAAATGTTTTAAAATGAGCTCTTTTTAGAGTTTCTTAGAATAAGTTGATTACCTTTAACAACTCGATGAAATAATATATAAATATATGTATTCATATCATTAAAAATATCATTATCTGTATGATGGTGTGATGTTTTCATGAAACATCTGCTTCCATATTGCTTACCTCAAAACTTTTAAGGTAGTCCGGTTATGCACTTCAATAATCTGTATAAAGCTATTTTAACACAACCGTAGTTATTTGGGGCTTGTTTTTATTTATTATGATCCTCTTGTTTTAAAATCACTTATTTTAAATAAGATTACTTTTTGGATTTTAAAACAAGACTTTATATTTGATCAATTAACTTTTTAAAAGACATGAAAGCAGAGCAGGGGACCATCTGATTGAGATGAATTTTTATCACTATTATAGCTTCTAGTTTTAGTTTCCACTTCCCCTCATATAATTAAAAACAACAAGGGGTTCTTTCAAAATACAATATTCACATCAACCCAAATAAATAAAAATACTTCAAGAAGGAACAAATGTCCTATATATGTTGCATGATATTTACAGTCAAGCAAACAAATCCTTGATGTATGAAGACCCAAAATATCTCTTCTAATCATGATGCTCAAAAACTAGGGATGTTTGGACTAAGTTAGTGTGATCATGAACTTATGATTTTCATCTAGTAGGGTCACCAAGACCAAGGAAAAAACTTATAAGATATATATATACATATATATAAATAAATATATATATAGAGAGAGAGAGAGAACAACCTCTTTTTTGACACTAGGGCAAAGGTCATGATAAAGGCTTGTAGGTGTGAGGGGCATACTCCCATATAGTGGCATTGCCTGAGGAGATGACCCGAGGGCATGAGGGAGGTGGAAGACATAGGTGATCTTGGAAAGATAGTTGGCATTAAGGGGTATTGCCATTAAAGCAATAAGCATGGTGGAGGCCTTGCCTGTGTTTAGGGGTGTAAACGGTTCAGTTCGGTTTGGCCATTTTTTTTCAAACCGAAACCGAACCGATAAGGAGAATAAAATCGAACTGAACCGGTTCAGTGAAGTCCGAACCGATTGTGATTCGATTCGGTTCGGTTCATCAGTTTAATGTATATTTAAATAAATAAAAATAAAATAAAATAAAATATATATTATAATAATTATTTAAGATTAATATGAAGATTAATACTCTATTTATAATATACAATTATATTTTTATACTAATTAACTTAAATTTATAATAATATATATTTAAAATTAATATAATATATATTTAAATGTAAAATAATATGTAAATAAAATGGGTCAAACTTTGTCAAACCAGGTCAACCGGTTTACCAGTTCGGTTCAGTTTGGGAAGGTGCCGAACCGAACCAAACCGATAAGAAATTATCGCTTCGGTTCGGTTCAAAAAAATGAATGGATAACCCGTCAAACTAAACTGAACCGATCGGTTCAGTTCGATTCGGTTCAATTTTCCGATTTTCCGATTTTACTTGAACACCCCTACCTGTGTTGTCAAGGGAACAAGTTTTATGTTGTGTTTGGTCATAGGATGAGATTTATGTAGTTTGTGAAAAGACTATATCAAAATCAAATCTAAGGTAATTAAAAATTCAAATCATCATGATTGGTCAGAAATAAAATCTTGCAAAGTGGAGATCATGAAAAAAAGGCGCGGGGAGCACAAAAAAATAAAAAAAGTTGCCTCCTCTTTAATTTCTATCCAATAAGAAAATCTAAAAAAAAACTATCATAATTGAAGTATTTCTTCAAGAAAAAAATTATAAAAACTGATTAATCTGCAACTAAACACCCCATTAAGTGCACTTTCTTTTGAAGAGCCCGGCCTCATAATGGTTGCCAATAATCATTGACAATTTAAGTAACAAGAAGCTACCATTACGACAGATGAAATCGAAATTATTCTCTAGTGTACAAATGAACTAGATAATCGAGTCTAAAACTAAATACTCTGTTTGGTTAGTTTTTAAAAATACTATTATATTAATTTTGATATTAATATTTGTGAAGTACAAAATATTAATATCAAAATTAATACAAGTAGATATTTGTATTGCCTATCAGGTTTTACTTTTGAGTTGAGCTTCAATATTAATATTAGTAATTAAACTTATCACCGTTAATTTCAAGATTAATAGTGATAGATATCCTTGATATAGATACCACACATGGTTTACAAAGGTGGACTTCAAAACGTCAAATACCTCCTAATGGTGGGCGGTATTGGAATGACTTAAGTTGTCCAAATGTTATATATAAAAAAAAACCAAAATCTTAATCCTTCTGAGATCGTAGATGAGAATTTAGATATAATTCTGTCTAACACAGGACAGATGAATTTTAATGATCGTCATTTTGTTATTTGGAAGACATGAACCTAATCTTGACAACCAGATGACGTAGCTAAGTTGACCCAGCAATCATGTTGTTTGATAAATGTTCCAGGAAGTCGTTGGTCTTAGAAATTTCACAACTAAGAAAAAAAAAATTAATGGGGTGTTTGGTTGCATGATAATGAAGGTTTTTGTTTTAATTTTTAAAAATTGTAAGAAAACTTGTTAAAAGAGATGTTTGGTAACCATGATAATTTTATATTTTAAAAGTGATTTTCTTCTTAAACAAAAAAAGAGGGTCTCACCTCTTTCTTTTTTCTTGTGGTCCTCCACTTTGTTTGGTCATGTGTGGTAGTTACTTTTTCTTGTAATCACATCCCTCCAAACATGATAATTTTATCTCATGAGTTGGTTCACTTTTTATTTTAATACAATTTTTTATTATTAAAGTGTACAAAAAATTATCATGCAACCAAACACCCCATAAGCTACAAAAAATGACTAGTTGAAATTAATTACATTTATTTGGCATCTATTAAAAATAAATTTTAATATACAGTTTTTTTTTTAATTTCACCCTTGTTACATTGCTTTCTAGTGGTGCCAAAAACCTAATAAAGGTGCAAGTTGATTTTTTTTTGCCAGGTAAATCCATAGGCAAGTGAGCTACTTAACAAAGGGGCAACCTCAAAAGGACAGAGATTCCAAGGCTTTGTTTATGGATAAGTTTCTGAGTCTGTCAAGATATAAAATTTTTGAATGACTGTATGCATTGGGCATCTATGTTTAGGACTCAGCAAACTATCAAACAAGATAAGATTTAAGTCCCTCTCAAGGAGCTTTCTTCTAAATATGTGTATCTCTCGACATTATACCTTAAGCCACTTTATAGAGGTCCGAATCTAAAATTTGGAAGTTTACGACGGTTGAAACTTAACGGGGGTGTTTGGTTGCACAATAAATTTTTTTGTAGACTTTCATGATCAAGAATTATATTAAAAAAAATGTGAACCAACTAATGACAAAAAATTATCATGTTGGAAGAGATGTGATGACAAAAAAATGTAACCACCTTATGCGATCATATAAAGTGAGAGACCACAAGAAAAAAAAGATGAAATTAAGAAAAAAATCACTTTCAAAATATAAAAATTGCCATGCATGTCAAATATCTCTTTTAAAAAATTGTAGTACAATTTTTAAAAATTAAAATGAAAATTTTCATCATCGTACAACCAAACGTCCCATAAATGTCCAAAAAATAACAAAATTATAAATTTTTACAGGATTTTCAAAGAAGAAATACTTTCTAGAGATATTTTAATCATGAGATTCTCTACTAGAGGACCATTAAATAAGTCTGATTAAAGACTGCCCTCAATTGCTGCCATCGGACGGTTTCTGAGTGGCTGGATTAGGTGCCACGTAAGAGCGGATATTATTCCAAGGGTAATAAAGAAAAGAAAAGAAAATGATAAAATCTGATGACGCCTCGGGAGGAGCGAGTTATCCACACCGTCTGGTGAACGGAAGCCGACGACGGTCTCCACTCTCCGCCTCTCCGTTCTCCGTCCCGGAGGCTCGAATACGCCGCCGGTCGCGGGCCGCGGGGACGTCGGACCGCGGCTGCGGACGAGGAGGACCGACGAAGGCGAGGCGAGCGCCATGTGGTGGGCGGCGTCCGGGGTGGCCGCGGCGACACCGCCGCGCCTGCGCCGCGCCTCTTCCGGGCGTCCCTACTTCAAAGCAGAGGTCCTTTCCCAGGCCGACGACGCGCGGCGGAAGAGGATCGTCGTGGTCGGCTCCGGCTGGGCTGGACTTGCCTCTGCTCACCATCTAACCAAGCAGGTGTTTTTTCACTTCAATTTCTCAGAGCAGTTGCTGAAATAACGGGAGCTTGACTTGTGCATCTGTTCTTTCTGCAGGGATTTAGCGTGACCGTTCTTGACTCTTCGGGCTGCCCAGCTGAAGAAGTAGGAACTGATGGTAATTTCGGTTTCCCGCCCTTTATAACGATTGGCACCGCGGTCCGCGACTGTTTGCTAGACGTGCAGTGATTCAGTGAAAGTTGAATCTCAGTAATTTCCTGGTATTCCAGTGCCTGCGAACTTGGTTTTATTTTCTAAAGAAGCTGTTCTTGCACAATACGCAGGCTTCAGGTACCCATATCGCAACATATTTTCCTTTGTGGATGAGCTCGGTATTCAGCCTTTCACGAGGTGGGTTAAATCAGGACATTATTCCCCAGCCGGCATGGAGGTACGTATGCCCCTTTTGTTCTTTCAGCACAGGAGGCGTGCTACTTTTCTAAGACTACGAAAGATGAATAGTATTTTAGGCGAATTCTCCCTTCCTCTGTCCCTATATGCTGTTCTTCAGTGTTGAATCTGTTTATAAATGTTCTGTGGTTGCAATTTCTTCGAGATAGTCTTGATCCCGGAATTGCCTGAAGAACGCTTTGTTTTTTGCAGTTTGAACTACCAGTGTTTCAAGATCTCCCTCGAGTACCAGCTCCTTTTGGTGCATTACTGTATCCTCAAGTATTCTGATTCGCTGCACTTCTTTTTGTCGTCAAAAATTGGTACACTTCTTTTTCTGCCCTGTTAATCATGTTCTTCTCTTAAATTTTGTGTAGTTCCCACGTTTGCCCTTGGTGGATCGCCTGACAGCAATTCTTCTTATTCTTCCAGGTACACTAACAGATGTTGATCTTTATGTTGCTCAAAGACTACAAAAATTTTAAACAACATGTTGTTTCACACGTTTCCTGTTTTAACTATGCAGCCATTGATTTTGACGACACAGACACAGCTTGGAGAAAATATGATGAAAGTGAGAGAACAAACTAGCAGAGTATTTGATAGAGAATTTATCTTGTACAGTAGCTGTGAGGATAATTCTTAGGCATGATGAAGCATTCTGTCTTGTTCTTATTCAGCCTTTCAAAATGACAGTGACGGCAAGGGAGCTTTTTAAACAGTTTGGCTGTTCAGTAAGACTTTATCGAGATGTTTTCAATCCCATCCTTCAAGTTGGGATGTCTGCATCTGCAGAGCAGTGTAGTGCAGCAGCAACCCTGGGAATGCTTTACTATTACATACTTGCTCATCAGGTTGTGTCTTAGGCCCATTGCCTTTCATCTCAATTGAAGTTACCGAGCTGTCTATAACAGTAAGACATTTCTGTTCTGGATATTGCTATTGCTTCTCTCACTTTTTTTTTATTTATTTGTTTGACAAACAGCAAAACTTCGATGTAAAATGGTGCAGAGGCACAATTAAAGAGAAAATTTTTACACCGTGTTTTGAACAATTGGAAATGAAAGGTTGCAAGTTTGGTGAATACAACGGGGTAAAAGACTTTCTAATTGATGAAGATACTGGATGCATTTCGAAGGTGGTTTGTGAGGAAGACATATTTGATGTTGATGCAGTAGTACTGGCTGTTGGAATATCTACTCTCCAATCGATCATCAAAAGCAGGTGTTTTCATCATTATTTTAGTCTTCTTTGTTAACTATTCATTATTTGTTAACGATGATAAAGATATAGTCGGTGACAATTATATACTTGACAATCATTTCATGTTTCATTTCTAAAAGCATTTTAAGGATTGTGTGGTTATTAATTAATTTATTTATGTGCTTTGTTAGTTCTGCACTTCAAAGAAAGCAAGAATTTCTGAATGCTCTGAATCTTTCTACCAATGACACCATTTCTGTCAAATTGTGGATGGATAGAAAGGTTAGTAAGATATTGTTGTTTCCCGTTATTATAATGGTAGATTTTGATGCAATCATTTGATTCATTTTAGATCAGCATCACAAGAGCAAGCAATGTCTACAGCGATGCAGAGGGATCAGTCACAATGACATTCTTTGACTTGAATGCCATTTATGATGAACATGAAGATGAGAAATTAACAATTATAAAAGCTGATCTTGTGAGTTTCAACATTTTTTATATGCTTGCCATGGATTGTAGAATTGGTCGAATTAGATTGGAATCGGTTGATTCTAGAATCTGATTGCTTGATTTCTATTTGATTTCCACTAGAAGGACCGATTCTAACCTAAATTTCACCGAAATTGGTCTGAATCGATCGAATTGGTTGGAATCGATCGAATCGGTTGGATCAGATCTAAATCAAAATCCTGATTTAAAAAAAAAGATTCAAGCCGAATCAGCTGGAATTGGACAGAATTGGAATTGGAATTTTTATTTTTTTAAAAAAAATCCCGATTCCAGATCAGTTTCTCTTCCTGAGAATCAGTCCGAATCGGACCGATCCGATCCCATTCGAATTGGATCGGTTCCCACCAATTCGGTGACCAATTCCAATTCGGCAATCCTTGATTCTTGCAAATTTTGAATTACATAAAGCAGATCTAAGTTTCTTTTGAATGTCCAACTTATTTCAGAGTTCTGATATCACTTTTGAGTTTTGACATCCTTGCAGCATCGTGCAAATCAACTGTTACCCTTAAAAGATGAGCAGATTGTGACGAAGGTCAAAACTTATCTCTCCTCTTGCATAAAAGATTTTGAGACAGCAAATGTGGTACAACAACTTGTTGAGAGGCACCCTAGATCTGTATCTCACTTCTTTCCAGGTGATGCTCATCCCTAGTTGAGTTAGTGTATGTTTAAGTGAAAAGAAGTACTCATTTGTCTAGAATAGGAGTCTCAGTTTGCAGTTCTACGATGACAATTTTGTGTTGGTACATCAAGCAAATATAAATAGAAGACATCAAGATAAATGACTTGGATGATTTCAATCCAAATTCTGCACTTTTCCAGCAGATTATCTCCAGTTTAACAAAAACTGGTTAGGACATTATGTGCTAGCAGATTTTAATCATGTCATAACCTTAGAGAATCACCACTGTCATTAACCCTTGGGCACGATACTTGGTCATATCAGAAAGGCACTTAAACATTGGCAATGGGCCTTGAAAGCTGCACCATCGTCTTTTTCAACAGCACCATTATTGGCTTAATTGCCCCAGGAATGTCATCTTGCTCACATGAAAGGAACCATTGCACCACACATGTTGAAAGGAGCCTCACCTTGTCTTCACCTCTGGAAACCAAGGAGATCAACGCCTCCTACCTTCATGGCTTCCTATTCATGCAGTTCAACACTTAAATCATACCTTTCTTTCATGCCACATTAATATAAACTAAAATCGAAGATACTGTTTGTCTTTTCCCCATTCACCTTTTTTTGTTATCCCTTTTTCAGTTGTTTTAAGGAATTTTCTTGGAATAGCCTTTGTATGATCATCGAGTTATAGCACATGTTGCACTAAAATCATAATGGCTCCCATAGCCATTTAATGAACTTGATCTGACTATTACTTTTTTTTTCACTTTTTACAGGTTCCTACAAATATATGATGGGGGGAGCAACTACTTTTCCCAATTTGTTCATGGCTGGTGACTGGATAGTGAGTCGTCATGGATCTTGGTCACAGGTGAGGGTAGAACATGAGTTTATTTTTTTTCCTCCTAGGATGGCGCTTAATGCTTTCACAACACAGCGATGTTCTTGCAAGAAGAAAAAGGGTCGTGAAATCTTACATAGCCAAAAATACACCGTTTCCATTGTACAAGGCCTTCGATGAAAAACTTGCATTCATTATTATCATAAAAGCCTTAAAAGCCTTTAGAACTAAGCTCCTTTTCCCACAAAAATGACAAATAATGGAGGATGCTGTAGTTATCTATTTGTACAGTGAACTTACACGTAAAAAATGAAAGTCACTTTATCACTGGTATCACTTTCATTCTTGTTTCTCGTTAGGAAAAAGCCTATGTCACAGGACTTGAAGCTGCAAACAGAGTCGTTGATTACCTTGGAGAAGGGAACTTTGCGAAAATAATTGCAGTTGAGGAAGATGAACCTCACATTGAAACACTTCGCAGCGTCTACAGGAGAATCAGCGAGACAAGGGCCCAACTTCCTTTCTCTGAGTTCCTTCTTTAGCGACACAAGATGGATGCAATCATTACAGTGAAACAATATCCTTTATTTATATTATAGAGGTAAGTTTCTGTAAACTCAAGGTCATTCTTTTTCTTATCTCACTTGTCAAATCGTTCTCGTTTGTGTATTGCTTATGACTTGCCACTTTCTCAGGATTAAATCAAGCACGATCCTATCCCTGCTTCTGTAGCAAGGAACTGATGCTCAGCTAGTTTTCTGGAAAATTTATACTTCTGGAATTGCCAAGTGTATCATGTTTTACTGCCCACAATTCTAACAGATACAATGATGAAGGAACACAAGATAAATGTTGTGTCATTATATGGAAAGTCAATTTCCAAGTCAACTAAAGCTGAATTAGTTGCCCATGGTCTACAAGTTTCAGCCATACCATCTTGCTGGGACAGCGAGGCTTGACAAGGGGGTTTCTACAGTTGTTAGGCACTTTGGCTGCCCGTTCGACATCCGACAGGATGTTTGGATTAGGGGTGTCAGACAGCCAGTGGGTTCGGTTCACGTTAAATTTTGATAAGAGTAAGCCCAACCCCAGCAGCAACATCTCAATAAAATCCTAACCTAAGACCAAATCAAAGGTTGGAGTAGGTCAGGCTTTAATAAAAACACAGGCGTCCTGGTTGGATCGAGTTTGGGTTTATTGATTACTAACAAGAAATAGATTGTTCTTGGAAAAGAATTAAGGTTTTTGGATGATTTTTTTGAATACATTGTTTTGTATCTGTCCAAAAGTAAAAGAGTGTTACACCATAAAAACATACGAGTTCTAATTGTATCTTCACGGATGGTAAAAATAGAGTCATGTGCAGCAAAACTAACTCTAGGTAATAAATGGTTATAGTTAAGAAGATTGTTATCTTTCACTGCTTCTCAACATGTTTCCATTAAAATATTCAGAATTTGCTCTCTTCTCCTCGAAGCCTAGCTGTCTCCTATTTCATGATCTTCCTACTTGTAATTGCTGTGTGGGGGTGTACCTGGGCGGTCCATCTCGGTGTTCTATGGAGCCAATGAGCCAAACTGGAAATCTTCTCTTCCCTTCGCATCTTTTTTTTTCCTCTCTTTTTTTGAAGAAAACAGTACCATATTCATTCATACTAAACTAAGAAGGATACAGAGTTTGTACATCCATAGAGAAACAACAGTGAAAACACTAGACCGAGTTAACAAGAGAGTTATCTTGGAAAAATAAATTTTCAAGAGATGATCAAACCACCACGAGAAGGCTAACACATACATGTGCAAACGTGATCAGGTGACAGAAGTAGGAACTCTTTCATAGGAGTTAGACAATTGTGTCAAGACTAGAAGATCACTCTAAATGGGAGTGAATAAAGCTCAGACAAACAGTCTCGAGAGATGCTTAGCGTCTAAAATGTTAAAAAAATAGATGTAGAGTCATAACTCGGTCGTTGGACTACTAACATCGACGAAATAAAAAAAAGCGAGATAGACTTAAATAACCTGAGTTCCGCAATTCTAACACAACAAAAAGATGCAAAATGTCTAAAAGAAGTTTAGGCAAAATGTTGAAAAAGGGAAATTTTTTTCCCTCTCTCGTTATCTCGTACTTTTTACAATTTTTATGGTCATCTATACTAACGGAGACACAGAAAAACGGAGACACAGAGAACAGCTCCTTGGGTGGACTTCCGTGAAGCACAGGGATCCATCTTCTACTCTGTTTTTCTTGTCTTTTTTTTTCTCCTCTTGGCATTAAGATTTTCTAACCACCTCATTTTCACCTTAGGGCCTGTTTGGTTGCCCGTAAAATGGGTCCTCTGCATCATCTTTTTCCGAAACCTCACGCACGTTTTTATTTGGATGCCCGGAAAACAGGTGTCAATTCGTTGACTCCCGTAAACGGTGAATTTTGACATCCCTAATCTCTATTCGGATGTCGTTTTTTCGAAGCGACCAGACAGCTGCAGGAGCTTGTACCAACGTAAATATTGTGAGTTGTGTGTCTTTTAGTTATTAATAAATATTAAGTTTTTAAATAAAAAATTTGACAAAGTTTCGATTTCAAAATTATTATTATAAAATTGTTTTGAAATGATAAACTCAATAACGACTAACAGCTGAAAAAATATTTATTTGAAATTTATATTATTTTCCAACTCTAACTGAATTAAGTTCTAAACATAAAATTTATAAAAAGTTTAAAAGTAACTAAATAATTAAGGTACTTTTAGAAAAATTAAAAGTGAACAGATAATAAATTAAGTTGTGATTTTAAGAAAAATTAAATGCAATCAACCAAATCGTAGATTAATTTATTTTTTAAGAATAAGTATTTTTAAGCTATAAAACTTTAGTTATAAGATTCAAAAAATCTTCAATAAGCATTCTGAAAATATTTTACAACAAAAGAAGTTAAACTATTTTAGGAATAGGAATCGAATAGCATATTTGTTTTTCCTTTTACATGGAAAATGATTTTCAACATTTTAACTTTTTCCATGGATCCAAATAGAAAATTAAATAATGTAATAAATCAATAAAAAAATAAAAATAAATACTTTTTCCACAAAAATAATTTATAAGCATCTAAATAATAAAATATTTTTAAAATTTCAACAAAAAATAAATTCATGTAAAACATTTTACTTAATTTATTTTTTACATTAATACTTTACTATAAATAATAATTTGATTATATAAATACTGATAAAATTACCTACAACTATTATGTTGTCATTGAAGCGTTTCGCAAAATATCTACAAAATTTTCTATGAAACCATTCTTTCGGCAACCAAAAGCCAGCTAATGATTTCCTTTTCCATGAACAACAAATAACTTTTTCCTGGACTTCGGTTTTACAGGAAATCAAATGGACCTGAATTCAATCAAATACCCTTTCTTTGGTTAATGACAATGCCTTATTTATCCCAGATCTTATTCCTGCTCTGACCAAACGTATGAGCACCTACCTTCGTCTCTTTATCCTCATTTATACTGAGTATATATACGAGAACAAGGACAAGGATAAGCCATCAAAGGAACGGCAACACCTATTCGGCTATTCCCACTTGTCATAACCCCGGATCAAACAGCACATCGATGGATAACATGGTACCTTTTAAGCATCTCTACCTAATGCCCTGTTTGGTTAGAGTTTCATTTTTGGTACTACATCAATATCGATATTAATATTTTCAAATGTTGGAGTATCATTATCAAAAGTAATACAAGTGGACACTTGTATTACATAATATACTTTGTTTGCACTACAAATTTTAAAATTGATACAATTAACCAAACACTTCTTAATGGTTCCTATCAATATCAATTTTAAAATTGATAGTGATAGAGGTACCTAACAGTGTTACCAATCAGGACATAATGCCTTGTTTGGTTAGAGTTTCATTTTTGATATTATATCAATATTGATATTAATATTTACAAATGTTGGAGTATCAATATCAAAAGTAATTCAAGTTGACACTTGTATTACATAATATGCTTTGTTTGTACTATAAATTTTAAAATTGATACAATTAACCAAACACCTTCTAATAGTTCCTATCAATATCAATTTTAAAATTGATAGTGATAAAGGTACTTAATAGTGTTACCAAACGGGTGTAAGACATTGTACTTCTTCACATGTATCCACACTTTGTTGCAGCCCACTTGTCTCCTCGGATCACCGGGCATGACCCTGCAATGACGTGATCAGAGAAGTCGACCAAGGGAAGCAACCGACAAAATATTGCCATATTCCGCATAGTTTAAAATTAAACAAAGGAAGAAAAGAAGACACTCAAGATGCAAGTCGGTCCCTCTAACCGAAGCCCACTGTCCATCATGAAACATCAAGGTACTGGATTTGAAGTTTACCTAGATGCAAGTTGATTAAAAACTTACATACAAAAGTAAGAAAATTGTGGAAGCTACCATGTAAACTGGATGGATCAAGAGTTGCATCAGGCTTCTTGTTCCAGAAAAGTACTGCATCTCCCAGTTTTGGCTTAACAACAAGGCCCTTCTTGCCACATTCTGATAGCTTGCAGCAGTTGGGAGAAGAACTGCTATTCATCACTATTGCCTTGGGGAAGATTGTCTCTCCGCCTTCTTCGACGTCGGAGCTACACGACCATAACAAATTTAGAGCACAACAGAAAAATGGCAGATAAAATCGATGTGAATATGTAGATGAAATTAAATTGCAATATGATAATATCTAAATTATAAACAGCAAAGCATTAAGATACATACAGGTACATCAGGACTGTAGCCATTCTCTGACCCCCGTTCTTGGTATTATGATGATCAGCAAAGAAGTCAAAATGAGGTTCAAATTTCTGCCCAATATCATAGTGGAGAATTTGGAGACCCTCTCCATTCTCTGCAGATAAAAAATCACCTTAAATTTTGTAGCATGGTGTAGAAGAAAATAAGGTACCCTATTAAAGCAAATTGCTCAATGCAAAATAAAATTTAAAAACAATTCGGCATTTGAAAGTCCGAATATCTCATCTATGGCAAGTAATTTTTAATCCAAGAAAACTAAGCGTTGTACGAAAGGGCTCAAAGATAAGGAAGCAAGACAAGCAAGAGAAATTCAATTGGCATAACAGATAAGATAAGAGACAAAAGCTCATTATATCAACATGTGAAAACTGAAATTCTCCATGGCTTACCAACTGGCACACGGGTAAAATATGCAATCCTTCTTTCAATATCTCGTACAACCCTGTCTTGCCCACGTTTGAGAAACATCCCAAAGCTGGTGCGCGGGACCTGTCCAGCAAAATGATTGACAAACAGCACAAGAGTGATGTTTTAAAATTTTCAACATCCCAGGAGAGAGAATGGAGCAACCACAACGGCAAGTAGCTATCAGTACCACACAATTAGGGATGCAAACAAAATCCAAAATTTCGATATTCCGATTCTATTTTGATAAAATTAACACATCCAGAACCTTTTTATGTATTCTATAAGCTATTAAAATCGAAATCAGAATAAAAAATAGTTAAGTTAATTATGCATCCCTTTTCCTGATTTTCATAAAAAATTAATATCTATAAATTAATATTATACTGATAATATATACATATAAATTATTAAAATAAATTATATAAACAATAAAAAATTTAATGGTATTAGATAAACTTAAAATGTATTGGTCACATTTTGGTTCTATAAAGGTCGATTAGTCGGTTAATTTGTATAAGGGAGCCGTGTCTGGATTTGGCCGAGCCAACAGCCCACGTTCCGGCGTGGAGGTACTACCGAATCATATATAAAATTCTTGAATGTTTACTTCTTTTCTCTATTTACGCAATTCGAATATTGCCATGCTCAACTCACGTAGGTTGTCCTAGCTCCCTGCGAAGAGAGTGTTGGCGAAATATTGTTAGAACCTTAGAGAAACCCTGTCGAAAGCTTTTAAAATCAAATTCGTCATGATCAGGTTGTGAGATCTAAACCGAAAGGTTCATTTTTAAGAATTCTGGTTTTGTTTAAAACTCTTGATAATGTCGAAAATGGAAAAGGAGCAGTCTGGTCCAATTTTTAATAACAACATTGTTAAACAATTTTGAAATTCTAAAAATCTGTTCGACTTTGAAGATCTGATTCTAAAATTCCTGTAGCAAGAAAAGGCTAGTAGTTGTCCTGGTCTCTCAGTCCAGTTTGTCCCGCATCATTATTTTGTCCCTACCCCAACATGGGGCACGTGCTGGCAAGTTCTTCCTAAGACCTAACAACCAAGCTTGACAGCAAGAAAGCACAGTCCAACTCTCATTGTTGTCAAGCAATAAGGAAGTGACCCTATTGGTTATATAAAAGTGTAATACAGTTACCCACACTAAAATGGGGTATTCGTTATGCTTGCAAAATATAGCAGGAGAAAACTAACCTGTTGAACAAAAATGTCCATTCACTAAATTAGATAAACAGTAAATCTGTTAGTAAGTCATAGAGATGACAACTTCAATTTGTGTAAGAGTAAAACAAAAATCATGGAAAAAGTGTGTTAGTTTTACAAATAAGTTTTTACAAAAATCATGTAAGAGTAGATTTTTAAAACTCGACTTTCACCCGAGTGTGTTGGTTTTACAAATAAAATTTTTAGTGTGTTAATTTTAAAATTGTTAAAAAAAGTGTGTTAGTTAAAAAAAAAGCTCGCCTGCCGTCGCCGCGGCGCTTGGGACCATTTAATATGTGGAAGTGCCGCCTCAAACTGAAATAAGTAAAAGTTTTTTTTTTGGTAAACAAACAAGTATAAGTTATCGGGTTTATCCCGTAATGTACCACGTGCAGGGCACCAGACGACGGCTGGTTTCTCGTCCTGGCGGCACGCGGGCCTAGCTCGACACGTCAGCTGGGCATCTAGACCACGTTTATTTTCTCGAGGTTAATGATAAATATTTTCTTATATTTTAAAAATTATATCAAAAAAAGGTAAACCCATTGTAACTAAGACGTTGATTTTCGAAGATTTTTTATAAAATCAAATCAAATCAAATTCTCTCTCTTTTGGCGACTGTCGCTAGAGCGGTCGGATCGAATTTGGGTCGAATGTTCATGGATCTGAATCCAAATGTACTAAATCCAAGAATAAACCGAAACTAGTATGAACATGTTGTTAGAATCGAGTTTGAATCCGGATCCGAATTAAAGTTTTGGATTCGAATCTTCTCGACAAGAACCTGATGAGTATCACGATGGCGACATTCTCGGTTATATCCTCTTCTTCGGCGGGTGCCTCCGGTTTCAACTCCTCGGCTGGTGCTTCTTCTTTGTCTCCAGTCTCTTCCGCCGGCTCCTCCGCCGCAGCCTCTTCTGGCGCCGGCTCCTCCACCACAATCTTCTCGGTAAGTGCTGCAACTTCCTCCCTGGTCTCTTCGTTGCCGATGGTCACGGGTACCACATCCATCGGCTCCTCCTACTGTTGGCTTCACCGTGGTATCTTTGAGTGATTCCTAATAGTCGATTTTGAGGCCTACCTTGTTCCCGTTTACATGGATTTGAGCAACAACGAGTTTTTCGACGAGGTATCAGGAAGTTGGGGGTTGAGCCCTAATTTCACGTATCCATGGAATGCCGGATCGGGATCCGGGTCGCGACCCGGACTCGATCCGGTCGGATTTTGGGCCGACCTGCCCGATCAGGATCCAGCTGGCCGACCCAAGCGGGGGATCCCCTTGGGTCGCGACCCAATCGAAGGGTCGCGCGACCCAGCGACTGGGTCGCGCGACCCCAGGATCTCGCAGGGGATCCTTGCCCCCCCACGGGCAAGCAAGGGGGGTTCTTGATGCCCCCCTTGCACCCCTTGGGAGCCTAGGGAGGCTCTCATACCCACCCCTCCCCCCTCATTCTAAGCCCTCTAAGCCTTATGTTTTAAGGCTAATTCCCACCCCCCAAGGCCCTTATTTTATTTAGTGAAGGTTAACTTGTTTAGTTGTTCTTCTCTTTGTTGTTTACTTTGGTTCATCATGGCTTCTCCAAGTTGTGACACCGAAGTTACTGAGTCAACTCGGAATGATCCAGCTTGGCTACATTGCACTTTGCTGTCCATGACGGCCAGGAAAGTGCAATGTAAATACTGTGATAAAGTTATGCACGGTGGTATTTTTAGATTAAAACACCACCTTGCTGGAATGAAGGGCAACGTGCTCCCGTGCTCCACCAGAGGTAAGAGCACAATTCCGACGGCATCTACTAGAATTGGAAGCGACTAAAGGAACTTCGAAGCGGCATAAGGATACAGTTCGGGAAGAAATTGCCGAACCGGCAAGACATTCCGTACACATATATGGGACCAGACACGAGCGTTTGGACATTCGTCGTGATATAGGCCTCGAAGATGGTATGTACTATGTATTATTTATCTCTTACCCTAATAAGTTTATTACCTTCTTTACTGCTATGTTTGAAAATTAGAGGATCTATACCGGGCTATGGAGGCAAGTCGGAAGTCATTCCCACAGAGGTGGACGATACAAGAAAGTACGTCAAGTCCTTTGAAAGGATTTGGGATGAAAGAGGTTGTACGTTGATGACAGATGGTTGGACCGGTAAGCTCACTTTACAAACAATTTTACTTAATTTGTTTTACGTTATACCTAATTTGTTAATATTATTCTTAACAGGTATAACTAAAAAGACGATGATAAACTTTCTAGTTTATTGTCAAGCCGGCACTATGTTTTGGAAGTCTGTTGACGCATCAAGGAAGGTCAAGAACTCCGAATATCTTTTTGAGTTGATAGATGGAGTTGTCCAGGAGATAGGGGAGGACAGGGTTGTCCAAGTAGTTACGGACAACGCGGCTACATACAAAGCGGCTGGTCAAATGTTGATGGTCAAGAGACCGAAAATGTATTTGACACCATGTTCTGCACATTCTCTAGATCAAGGATCGCGGGATCGGAATAGGGATCGGTGGGTACCGATCCGATCTGGATCGGATCGGATCGGACCAATTCCGACCAATCCAATGGAAGAAAATCGATCCAGAATTGGTAAAAAAAAAGCAAAAAGAAGAAACCGATCCGATTCCGGCCAATTCAGACTGATTTTGGCTAATCCTGGCCGATCCGACTGGAATAGCAAAAAAAGAAAAAAAACGATCCGATTCCGATTCCGATTCCGATTCCAATCCCGACCGATTCGGCCGATCTGATTCCGATCCAATTCCGACCTATCCGACCGATTCTGCCAGAACTTTTTTCCGGATCGGTCCTTCGGCCAAGAATGGGATCGGCAATGGCCGATCCGATCCAGGAATCGGCCGATTCCGCAATCTATGCTCTAGATTTAATGTTAGAGGACATTTGCAAAGATAGTCAAATAAACCTGGTTATGAAGTTAGCCTAATTTATCTCATCATTCATCTACAATCACAACTTCATCCTTAACCTAATGAGGGAACATACGAAGGGAAGAGAGCTTCTCAGACCTGGTGCTACCCGCTTCGCCTCCCATTATATCTCCTTAGAGAATCTATTGACTCATAGGAGGGCTCTTTGTCACATGGTCATCTCACCGGGGTGGGGTACTTGGTTAAGTAGATGTAACCCATCAGATAAGCGGAAAGGGAAGAAAGTTGAGGAAACAATTGAGAGCGGAGATTTCTGGAAAGTTGTGAAGAAGATGTTGAGCATTGTAGGTCCTATAGTGAAGGTGCTAAGGATAGTCGACGGTGATAGAAAAGCGGACATGGGCTATCTATACGATGCAATAGACAGGGCAAAGGATGAGACTGCAAAAATCATGTCTGACTTTGATAAGTGGTGGGACATTATTGACCGTCGGTAGGAGCGAACATTACATCAGCCAATACATCTTTGCCGGGTATATTTCATTACTCCTTTACTTCATTCATTTGTAGTTGAAAATATAATTTGATTGATTAGTAACATTTGTATCTTGTTAGGTTACTTCTTCAACCCTCGTTACTATTACAGTCAACAATTCAGGGCAACAAATGAATTACTTGATGATGTCAAGAAGGTTATCACAAGGATGCTTGATGATAATGATCGGTCAATAATTGCATGCAACAAGATGTATCACTATAGGATGCGGTCTAATCATTTTGGGACAGCAAGAGTGGAGCGAGTTGTTATGCTCCTAAGTCTGGGTAGTTATCGATTAATTCATTATATTAACATTGATTATTGATCCCTCTGACGTAGTTCTGTTTTTATAGCTGATTGGTGGATGGACCATGGCAAAGCACCCGGTTATGAAGATTTGGCAGATGTGGCTATCAGAGTGCTTAGCCAAACGACTTCAGCATCCGGCTGCGAGAGGAATTGGTCGACGTTCAGCTTGATCCACACAAAGCAGAGGAACAGGTTGACGTCAAAAAGACTTGAAGACCTTGTGCATTGCCACTACAATATGAGGCTCAAGTTGAAAAATCTAGGTAGAATGAAGCAAAATCAACGGGAAGAACAACGGTGGAGGACAGCCAGTTCAGGTGGTCAAATTGAGGAACCAACGATCCAAGAGGAAGACATCGACTTGGATCAAATCTTTGATGAGAGAAATTCATTAGGAGCGTGGGTGAATGATCAAGAAGGGATGGGCGAGCCTGAGTTCAATCCTGAAGATCGACAATGGGCTGAAGGAGTGCTTGACGACGTCCCTCTCGTCCAAGAATTTCAGATTCCGCCCGCCGTGGCAAAGAGACGGAAGATCAGTGAAGGATCTAGCAGAGGTGCACGGAGTAAGGGAAAGGGTAAGCAAATTTTAACTGATCCTCTTGACATAGCAGATGCAGAGACACTCGACGAGGATCGGGAAGACACTCTGGAGTCTGACATCCGATTGCAGTATCAAACTTCAGAGGATTCTTCTTCGAACAGCAGCAACGATGATGGATGGGGCACCAGGGCAAGGAGCCATGGCTTCAAGCAGGCAGAGATCCGCGGATGTGGGGAGAGCTCCTACTACGACAGAACGCTTTACTGGAGAAGACCAATATACCCACGCGACCCAAGACATGGACCATGGGGCGAGGTCGCAGGGTGGAGGAACACAACATACCCAACATGGCGGACATCAGTACCATTGATATGAACAACTGACCTATGGGTATGATTCATCTCAAGGCTCTTGGTTTCCTACAAATGATCAAGAGTGGAGTGGGATGAGTTATAGATCACCTATGGACACCCCGATTCAATTCCCATATGAATATTACTTTGGTGATTTTTTAGGACCCCAGTAGCGACATTAGGGTCATTATAGAAGGGACTCCGGAATATAATATTCATCAGCATGTGTGGTAGACTGTATATAATACAATGTCGTGGTTAGAGTATAAAGCTTATGTAGAAAATGTAGACCAAATCAAGTTTATGTAAACTGTAAAGTAAAGTTTATGTTAATGAATGAAAATATTTCTATTGTTATACTTCTTATTTTTCTAATTTTTTTCGAATTTTTTTGACATTTTTTCGATTTTTTTTTGAATTATCAAAAAAATATTAAAAAATTTAGATCGGACCGGGTCACTAGGGGTGGGCACAAAACGGTCCAAACTGAGAAACCAAACCGAACCAGCCCATTCAGTTCAGTTTGGTTCGGTTTGGACCCCCTTTCGGTTTGGTTCGGTTTGGAAAATCTCCAAATCGATTTAAACCAAACCAAACCGTTTAAACCGATTTAATCAAAAAAATATAAAAAACTATTATAGTATTAATAAAAATGATATTTTTATAAATTTTATAATAAAACAATATTTATTTTCATTATTTTTAACATAAAAATTAGTATATATATGTAAAAAATAATTGATTTAAATATTTTTATTTATTTTCGGTTTAAACCGAACCAAACCGAGAGGTTTGGGAGGGTGATTCGGTTTGGTTCAGTTTGGAAAAAAAATGGTCCAAACCGGACAAAACTGAACCGTGCCCACCCCTACGGGTAGCGACCCGGTCCGATCGGGTCGGCCCAAGAGCCAGGCCGACCGGTTGCGATCAAGGATCCTACCTTCTTTAGACGTATCTATCGATCTCCAATAACAACATTATAGGGAGGATACCGGCAGAGCTTGGTCGGTTGACGAAGTTGGGAGTGCTCGATTTGTTGTTGAGCCAAATCACCGGAGATCTCCGGCGAAATTGGCGGTTTGATTTCTTTGTTCAAGCTAAGATTGAACAGAAATCATCTCTTCGGAATGCACCCTCATGGTGTCACTACCGTTTAGCATCCGATATATCTTGGCCAGTTCCATGGTGCGGTCCGTCCGCAGCATGGTCACCCGGAAAAGTCGATCTCTTCTCACGAGAAAATTTTTCAAATAACACACTTTCAAAGTTTATTTTCGAGAATAACACTGTAAATTTTTCCAAAACTAACATAATTTTATCGAAGTCGTTAAGTCATCTAAACAACTTCGAAGAGTGGCGGACGAAGTCGTTGGAGAAGGCAGCGATTTCACGTGAGTCGTTGGAGATGATCCAGCGATTTCATCCTAACTATTATATATATTATATATACTATATTTTATAAACATTATATATAAATATGATAAATATAAATTAAATATTAATTTAAAAAATATATTAAAATCTATTTGTTAAAATCTATTTATTTTATTTTTATATTGTAACATATTTTATTAAAACTTAAAGTTATGTTTTATTACATATAATAACATAAAATATTATACTTACTTAATTAAATATAATAATTTATGTATAATTTATTATATGTTTTATAAATATTATTTTAAAGTAACATAATTAAAATAAGTTATTTTATTTTTATTTTTTATTTAATAATGTTGTAATATTTATTTTTAATTTTATATTTTTAAAATAGTACATTTTAAATATTTGTTACGCTAAAATGAAAGGGTGAACGAAGTCGCTAGGGAATATTTTTATGTTATTATATGTAACATAGAGAAAGACTCCAAGTCGATGTAAATAGAGAGAGAACACATGCTGCTGATCTCAATTATTTTGGTATTAAGGTTTGAGTTTAGTAAATCAAATCAAACACCACTTAAGATGAATTTACAAGTTGTAGAGACAGAGAGAGAGAGAGAGGGGTGGGGGGAGACAATTTTATTACATTCAAATTAAAATGAATTAGTGATTATTTTATAATAATATATAACAAAAACTTTAACGTGGGTAACACCAACTTTGTGTTTACAAGACCACTTGTACAGTAATACTTAATGCCAACAAAAACAGATCAAATCAGTGTGGGCAAAATTCAGTGGGGTCATAGCTTATCTAAGTGTCTAATAATGTTACCAAACAGTTGGTAACATTGTTAGACACTTCTATCACTATCAATTTTAAATTTAATCTTGATATTAATCACCTACAGGTGTTCAACTAATAATATCAATTTTGAAATTTACAGTGCAAATAACACAGGTTATGTAATATAAGTGTCAATTTATATTAATTTTGATATTGATATTCCATCTTCTAGAAATATCATTATAATATAATTTTTGATGCCCTAACCAAACGGGCCATAAACTCCGCACAAGTGAAGAAATCGATATCAAATCAGTCTTGCCAAAATTCATTCTTACGCTTACCTACTGTCCCATTCCCATGCAATCAGCAACTTTCATCTTATTGGCAATTCTCATTGCCTCGTGTGAATACCTACCCAATGGATTAAACATGCATGCCTATTTGCCATGTTGATTGTTGAACCACCGCAGCCCTGACCCATTTCTTAGAACATGCAACAAAAGATATCATATGAACTGCTGCTACATTCAGGTGCTGTTTGGTATTGGGATAACTTGGGGATAAACTAGGTTTATCCCCAAAAAAATTTGATGCCAAACAGGCCTTCAGAGATTCCAGACATTTACATAACCTGCCTGTTAATAGCACTGCCTCCATGTTGACTTCCTCGCCATAATTGATTCATAGCATCCGGTCTCCAAGACAATTTTTATGTAGTAGTAGTACTATATTTCCCCTTAGAATATCATCACTTGGTTTTAAATTTTAGGTGAAATAACAACAAAGGAAAGTCGATGCTCACGCATGTTTCTTGTTCGTGATTGGAGGGAACACAGAGAAGGGAAGAGAGATTTGCGATGTGTCAAAGATGTCAAGTAGTTGTAAGACATGTTCCACTTTGTCAATCAAACTACTTTCATGAAAATAATATACAAGATTGATGAGGGCAACCAGATGGAAGTAGCATTTTGTATTAAGAAAAGGCTGCTCCAAACAGGAATTCTGAACTTTACAGACATCATCACGGGTGAGTGCCGAGTACTATCGGTTACATCCTTCGTCCAAGCATGTTGTCTTCGCACCCACCAATATAAGGTCTACTGCGCACACGCAGATGCTCCTGTTCTAGCAGAACAAACGACACTACGTGTTAGGAGGTGAATAAAGACAGGAAAAAAGCCTGTGCAGGATAAAAGAAAGAAACAATGCAATTTAGCAGAATAACAGAGGATCAGCAAGAAACCAGGATGGACTTCAAAATATGCTTGTCCATGGTTAAATGAAAGAAGGAAGTACAGATTTGGGGGACGTGAAATTCAGTGGAAGATGTATAGAGTTCATCGTCCACCTATCACCCAATGGTCATTTGACAAACTCAATGCTAATTGAGTTCATTCTCAATGAGTGTCCCCTTGCCCACCAGCCAGTACAGGCCGCAGCTCTTGCATTCATAACCGAAGATGTAAAAAAAATCATTAAATTGAGCTTAACATGCAAAAAAAAAAGTACAGGTCACTGAATGTATTTATCAACAATTTTTCTTAAGTAAAGCCATGGGATTATCTGATACCTAGGGGACACTAAAAATTCTCTCACAGAGGAAGCTCGAGACTTGCAAGCCTAACGATATTTCTGACTTGCAGGAAGAAAGAGTGAACTGAGTGCATCCGAGAAAGAAGCCCATCCTTCAGTTCTTGAAGTTGCAAAATTTTAAGACAATATCCAATAATTATCAACAATATTCATTCTATCACAAAGGTACTAATACAATTACATTATGTTTCCGGTAAAGGCCAACAGAAGAAAGTTAAGCTAGTTACTCTGATCAATTATAGAAAAAGGGTCATACCATCTACGTGCCTAGTTAAACCTTGTATTTATGAACATGTATCCATTTTGGAGCTGCCCACTTACTTCCCTTGATCACCGGACATGCTCCTGCAATATACAAAACGTATGAAGTTAACAAACATCCATGCAATTGTACACGGTAAACCAAGCTTGGAAAGATCAGAAATGAATCCACACAACTTGAATCAAAATTTTCACCATGAAAATTTTGATCACTTCTTCATTAGCGAAATGATAAAAATAGCATACCATGCAAGCTATTGAATTAGTAATTATATTGGCTTTCTAATGACAACTGAAGATCACTTCTTCATTAGCGAAATGATAAAAATAGCATACCATGCAAGCTAGAAGGGTCAAGAGTGGCATCAGGCCTCATGCTCCAGAAAAGTACTGCATCTCCCATCCTGGGTTTAACTGAAAGGCCCTTCTTACCGCATTCAGATAGCTCATTGTAGTATGGCAGAGAGCTGCTGTTCACTTTGGAATTTGGAAAAACAGTCTCACCACCCTCTTCAACATCGGAGCTATGTGATTGTAAGATATTCACACCATGAGAAAAAACTAAATAAGGATACAAAAGAAAATACCAATAAGCATAGAGACCATGATACGTACAGATACATAAGAATGGTAGCCATCCGCTGACCCCCATTTTTCGTATTGTACTCATCAAGAAAATAGTCGAAATGAGGTTCATATTTCTGTCCAATTTCATAATGGAGAATTTGAATACCCTCCCCGTGCTCTACAAACAACAAAACCATGTTAAGCATAATGTCTAGACAGAAAATAAATGATAAACAGTTACTATTTGAAAGAGAAAATAACTCAAGCTTAAAGATTAAAACTAGGTGACAATAGTACACAATTAAGTATTCATCTGTCTTAATGTGAAAAACAGTCTGTACTCAATTAAGTATTCTTCTGTGTCTTAATGTGGAAAAAAGTCTGCTGCATGTATGCATGTTAAAAGTTCTCCACTAGAAGCAAATAACAAGAAAAAAGGGGGAAAAGTTCTTTTCTTTTGACCTTTCAAGTGCTGTAATACATCGACAACACCATGATATGTCCTTTCCATCAATACCTACCTCAAAAGCAAAGATTGATAATATATATTTAGTCAACCATAAAGCACCAAGCTCTCTTGCACCACCTATGTCTAAAATCATGGAGCAGTATATGCGATCAATCAACATCCAGAAAGACAACAGACAAGGATATTGAGGTTGGTAGAGGACAGTGCAGCAATCAACTAAAAGCATTGATCTCCACGTTCATGGGTCTATCGTCACTGTTGAATCTCCAGTTTAACAAAGAGAATAAAAAGCATAGGAGTAATTCGTTTGCAGGACCTTTATACATAAATGTGACTATAACATATATTAACTATTTTTATCAGGATGTCTGAACTCTAAGGGCCTGTTTGGTATGGGGATAAACTAGGATAGACCTGGTTTATCCCCAATCCCCTGTTTGGCACACACTTAAAAATGGGGTTAGCCTGGATTAAGTTAATCCAGGTTATCCCCAAAATCAGGGACAAATGCAGGGATAAGTCATCCTATATAATACTTGGGATAACTTACTCCCAAAATAATACTTTGAGGATACGCGCGGGAGCTCGGGGGGGTGCCGCGGGGGTCCGCGCGGGGGGGCGTCCGCGCGGGGGGGGAGCTCCATGGGGGCGGGGTGCCGCGGGGGGGGGGGGGGGAGCTCCGGTCGGGGGGGGGGGGGGGGGGTACCGCGGGGGGACGTCCGCGCGGGGGGCTCCGTGGGGCGGGGGAGGAGCTCCGGTCGGGGGGGGGGGGGTACCGCGGGGGGCTCCGGGGGGCGGGGGAGGAGCTCCGGTCGGGGGGTGCCGCGGGGGACGTCCGCGCGGGGGGCTCAGGGGCGGGGAGGAGCTCCGGTCGGGGGGGGGTACCGCGGGGGGACGTCCGCGCGGGGGGCTCCAGGGGGCGGGGGAGGAGCTCCGGTCGGGGGGGGGGGTGCCGCGGGGGACGTCCGCGCTCCGGGGGGGGGGGGGGAGCTCCGGTCGGGGGGGGTGCCGCGGGGGGCTCCAGGGGGCGGGGGGGGAGCTCGGTCGGGGGGGGGTGCCGCGGGGGTCCGCGCGGGGGGGGGGGTCCGGGGGGCGGGGTGCTCGGGGGGGAGGCCGCGGGGCAGCGTTCCGCGGGGGGACGTCCGCGCGGGGTGCAGGGGGCTCCGTCAGGTCGGGGAGGGGGTGCTAAATTGTTTTTTTAAATAATATTATAATATATTTTTTTATATTTTTTTTGATTAAGTCGATTTAAACGGCTTGATTTGATTTAAATTGGTTTAGAGGTTTTTCAAATCGAACTAAATCGAAAGGGGTCCCAAATCGAACCGAATGAGCTGGTTCGGTTTGGTTTCTCGATTTAAACCGTTTTCTATTCACCCCTAGTCGGGAAGGGGGCGGGGAGCGGCTCCACGAGGAGCACCGTCCGCCGGGTTACGTCCGGAGGGGGGGCGGGTTGAGTTCCGTCCGCGTTTAAGTTTATTTTTATTTATATATTTAAATAAAATTTTAAATTTATTATATAAATATGTAAGTGGGTTAAGATGTCTATGAATATGTTATGAGTAATAAAATAAGATAATATAAATAAAGTAAAAATATAAAAATATATGGTTATCCTCGAATTTATTGTTAACCTACCAAACATAGGATAGGGTTATCCCTAAACTTATCCTAAGTTAAACCAAACATGATGAGGATAGGGTTAACTACGAGGATTGGTTTATCCCTATCCCCATCAAACTTATCCCGATACCAAACGACGCCTAAAGTTCTAAAATGCTATCCTAATTTGCCCTTCTGAAGAATCATCCATAAAAACTCAACTTAACCAACGGGGGAATAGTTAAAGCTTCTTTCAGGTGAGAATATTACCTTTATGACATAAAGAAGAAATACCAAAGCATAACATCCCATGTCTTAGGATGAGAATGAATCAACTCACCTACAGGAAGATGAGTAAAGTCTGCAATTCTTTTCTCAATTGCTCGTATAATTTCATCGTGCCCTCTATTTAGGAACATTCCAAAGCTTGTTCGGATACTGTTGAACAAAAATATTGAGAAACTCTTGCATTAGAGAAAGTAAGAACCGTGAGTGAAACTCTTCTGAAGAAAAATCAAGTCACCGTCTGAAGACATCATTGTTTGATTCCAGGTTTGTAAAAACTTTTTTAATTATATTTACTTGACAATAGTATTATATTGGCTGATGCTTGGAGGACTGGACATATAGCTCAGGTTGTTTACGAAGTTGATATGAAGTTTAAGGCTGTCCATACCTTTGACCTCTGATATGGTCAGAGGTTTGGGTATTGAGGATGTTTGATTGTGTCTTAATTAACATCTAAAATATATATTGATAAAAGTTTTAAATTTTAGTTGTATGTTTATCTTTTAATATTTAAGACAATCTCTTTAGAGAAGAGAAGAAACATATATAATAATAATACAACTTTGAGTAAACACTAAGTTGGTAAATATATATAAATATCTTAATCAAATATCAAGCACTTTTTTATCACAAACTAAGAGGTTAGACATGAAATTAAGAGTTCAGATTTTATATAAGCCAAAACAAATGCCTAGTTTTACATGGAAGCAATGCTTAACAAATATAACTAATAAAAATGCACAGATGATACCTGCTATCTTTACTTTTACCAGTTGTACTATCTATAACCGTTGACTTTTTCATATGAGGCTTTGCCAACCCAATCAGATGTTCACACTCCTCCTTGGACTGCACAAGAATAGAACACAACATAATAAAGGCGTTCATAAAAGGGTAAACAAATAGGATAAATATGAACAAGACATTCATCAAAGTCTTGAGGCTTGGTTGAAATACATCACAAAAAGGTCAATTTGATTCTCATAATTGAGAATTGAGATAGATACCACGTCTTTAAACATTGAAATTCAATCTTAGGACTAAAGTCAGAGAATCACAGTACAGCCCTTCCATGTATTCCATAACTGGAGGTAAGACATATTAGTCAACCAAAGCTGATACTAAAATGTAAAACCTTCACCATATCCATCTTGACATTTGCATAGTTGCCCATATGAAGAAATTCCATTTCCTTATTAGTAGGGCTGTAAACGGGTCGGATTTGGTAGCAGAATCACCAGAATCCGATTCCGATAAGGGTTAAGGAGTTTCGATTCCGATTCCGATAATTTCGGAATCACTATGTTCCAATTCTGATTCCGTTATCAAAATTGGATCCAAATCCTATAATTTCTGAAATACATATTAAATATTAAATTTTATTCAAAAATAAGTTAATAATAATTCACATATGCTTACTAAAATTTGACATTATCTCTTTAAAACTTTATTTTTATCATTTCATCAATTTATATAATATATTTTATAATTTATATAACTTTATTTTATTTTATTTTATTTATTTATTTTTTATCGAAATCGGATTAACGGAAACGGAATTAACTGATTCTGATTCCGATAAGCTAACAGAATATCCGATTCTGATTCCGATAGCTTATAGGATACAAAAACAAGTTCCAAATCCATTAATTATTATCGGAATCGAATCGGAATATCGAAATATCGGATTTCATTTACACCCATACCTATTTTCATACTGTGCCAGGAGGTTCCTAAGAGCAGAAAATCTAAGCGCATTTCTGCACTTTGCTCATGCAACAATCCTAGTTGAAACGAGACATCCAGTTAGAGAAGTGTTTCCCCAAAATGATCTCTACAAGGATGCCTATTCCAAAAGCTATGGCATTCAAATTCTGGTTGTGTCAATTCCGCAGTGTGATGGCAGATTAGCAGCAAGCATTCCGAGTAGAAAGTAAGGTTGTTCATAGTTGGGTTCGGTTTCAAGCGATTTTTTTCAAAACCAAACTGAACTGAAGTGGTTTAGTTGAACCCCAAAACAATAGCGAACCAATTTGAATGGTTTGGTTCAGTTCATCAGTTCAAGATACATTATTTATTTATAAAAATAATTCAAAATAAAATAATTGATCGATGTTAGTATTAAGATTAATACTTTATTTGTAAGAAATAACTATATTTTTTATATTATTTATCATAGATTTATAATATATATTTAAAATCAATATAAGACATAAATAAACTAAGTCAAACCAGGGCAACTAGTTTATTGATCCCGTTTGGTTTAGAAAGGGGCTGAACTGAACCAAACTGATAAAATTATATCGGTTTAGTTTGGCTCGAGAAACCGAACATTCAAGCACCTGAACCCAACCAAAAGGGTCATTTTGGTTCAGTTCGGTTTGGTTTTCCAGTTTGCCCAGTTCACACAAACACCCCTAGCAGCAAGATACGAACCAGAGAGGTCAATCTGATAAAACAATTAGATGATAACCGGGGCTAAGACAGATTAACAGGTAATGGAATAACAACAGCCACCGATGAACAGAAGACTAGCTTGCTTAGGAAAACCTAAGAAGAGAAGCAAAAAAAGAAAAAGAAAGAAAGAACAGAGAGTAGTGTGGGTGAGACAGAAGCAAAGGGCCTACCAAGAAATTGTGATAGATGAACGCCCTCGGCTCCCAAGATACGACTTCTATCCATTGCTCCTCTCTCTTCCCCAGTCCATGACTACAACAAAGGAGAAAGGGAAAGAAAGGCAGCTTCTGTTCGTCAGCCTCGCTCTCTCCAATGTTCAAATACTAAAAAAGAAGTTCATTGTGCCGTACTGAGAGAATAACATAACATACATCTCGGCCGAACCCCCCTGCCTGATCACAGAAGAGTCCACCTCCGCCGTATGCGAGCGGACGGGGAAGTCCCTGGAGTCGGGGAGCGAGAAGATGCAGAGCGCCAGGCGCAAGAGGAGGATGACGGTCAGCGTCAGCAACAGCGTCAGGCCTATCAGCAACATCGCCGCCGTCGACCTCCTGCAGGCCACCAACCTAGGGTTCCGCAATATCAGATAGACCCTCCCCATCGCCCAGGGCACCTCTCCCCGGACAAGCCACCGGCCGACGGTAAGCTAGAACGAGAAGAAGCTCAGATGGAAGCAGAAATAAACGGAGACAGTTCTGTGTTGTTGCCGGCCGGTAGCCCTATGAGGAGAGAAGGCCACAACTTGCAGGTGGAGGTGCACCAAGACGGAGCAAAAGCGCTCGCCCGCGCCGCCGGCCGGCCCGCTTGCCTGCTGTGGGCGCGCCTAGAAACTTCGGACGGCGCTGAGGAGGAGGCCATATTCCAGCGGTCTATTCTCTTCTCCGTGGCCTCGGAGAACCCCAAGATCGGGTTTTTCCGGCGGCGGAGTCCACCGTTTCCGTGAAACTGCTGCGCTCCGAGAGCGCCAGGCCGGCTGAGCTGCTGAGCTCCGATCCAGCCGCAGGAAATTAACGGTGTTTAACTAACTTTTCAAAAGACGCAGTCAAGGTCAACCAAGATTAAAGTAACACCGAGAAGCGGAGTCAAAAGTCTGCCGCGTTGACCAGCTTTACGGCCAGCCCCAGGGACTGCGTGTCTAAAATTTTAAAATTTTCGGCTCTGATTTTTGTTGGTTTGTGATAAAAAAAATCGATTTAATTAAAATATTTATATTAAATAATTTAACATTTATTTAAATATATATATATTTTTTATACTTTTTGTGATCATATCTCGCCAAACTTAATAAAATTACATCTTTAGTTATCTTAGATTTTATTTTAAGATATATTCTTTCATAAAATTATGTAAAAATTATTTTGTAACCAAGCACTTGATAAATATTTCTATGTTCCTACACCGGTGCCCTCACAATTACCACATGTGCGCCGGGTAGAAGGTGAAAACCTTCTTCTACTAGAACAGTAAACTTCTCCAGAACCTGTATGATCCGTTTTCATTTAATAGTGAACGCTGATATAAAATGAGATAATTAATTAAGTCACCTTAAGTTGAGTATTCCATTTGAAAGAAAGAATTATGTTTCTTTGACATTATTTATACAGATAAAGGATAATATAATTTTAAAATTAATATAATACAATATAATATAGTCAATTCTTAAGAAATTAAAAAATAATTATATATTTTGGCTGATTATAATTATTTTATCTTCAACATGTCTATGGAATACAAACGAATACTCAACATATATTTTTATGACAATTATATAAAAATATCCATTATAAAATATTCAAAATAAAAATAAACACAACCATGCCTGCCAAATCCGCCCCAAAATCAGCCAATTCTGCCGTGACTGGTATTTTCGCGGGACGGATCCAACAATCAGACAACATGTGATCGGAAGAGGAAGACCAATCGGATCGGATCGGATCGGACCGGAACTCAACTGTGAAGACCATGACTTTTTTTTTGCCGAGTAATACAAGAATCATCCTTTCATATTGCCCTTTCAAGTGTAATTTCCTTCCTTCGTTGCCTGGCACTTGGGCCGGTAGGGTTTCTATCTAATAAGATCGCAGTGAAATTTGAGATACCGGCAGAAGCAGCCTGCCTCCACCGCCGACGACTCCGGAAGGCCTGCACGGAAGTCGTAATATTCTTCTTTGAAATGGACGTAATCTGAGCATCGATTATGATGAACGGCAGCCTCTTTCCCTTTGTTTCGTATCCTCGTTCTCCCCATTACACGCGGAGAGGCCCTCGAAATGTAGCTGGATTTTCTGGGGCCGTCCTCTTGGCATACGGGTTCTCCTCGGTTCTCACCACCCTGTAAATGTCCGGTGCTGCCGATAAATTTTGTGAATCCCGAGCAACTCTGATCGCACCTCTGTGAAGCGCACAGGGCCTTCATCTGCCTGTAAAGAACATGCAGTAAGATTTACTTGTGCGAGATATTGGGACATTGATTTGATAGCCACGGGCAGGTGATTCTCCGGAGCCAGCCAGCCACCGTGAAGATGTGTTAAGCTCATGAAAAGATAAAAGAACAAAGTTCACTTCGATTCTTATACTGCAAAGGCAGCAGGTAAATAGATACGAAGTGGATCTGTGACAAGTTTGGCAAAACTAATAAACCAATGCCATGAAAAAGACAACAATATACCATCAATTTTAGCAACTGATCGCGACTTTTTTTTTTGAAGGTGGTGCAAGACCACAGATCTTCATTGAATGATTACAACTAAAAACGACAAACACAATAGAAGGAATGAAACCAAAGTCAACTGCCAAGTTGATAGTTGCAATGGGCATTACAAGAAAAAGAAAGAAAAACGCCTGAATTGTCCACAAAGATGGAGTCATCCAGAGAAAGCCCCTTATGAGCAAAGTTCCGGTCCTTGACCAATGAGCCCATCCGTAGGAAAATTTGCTTTGGATCGAAGTGTCCAAATATATGCCTGTTCCTTGTCCACCAAATTGCCCAAAACAAAGCTGGAAGATAAAATTCCACAGCCCTGGAACCGAGAGCCATGAGCCTAGGTGTGGCCAAATCCTAGAGGCATGTACATTCGCCTCCTCGTTCCAAGGGATCTTCCAACTATTAAAGAGCACTCTCCATAGATAGCTGATGTTGCCACATCTAACAATGTTATGATCAATGGCTTCTTGCTTGGAGCCGTAGAAGCTGCATACATTAGGAATGTCAGGAAAAATAGATCTCAAGTGATTTCTAGTTGGTAGCTGTGATCTGCAAATTTTACATACGAACCATGGAATCTTGAAAAGTAGGTAAGATCTCCACACATCACGGTGTCAATTGAGTGAAATACCTCCCATAGAGATCCTTTGAACAGCAGACTTGACAATGAATACTCTGTTCTTACAAGGTAAACACCACTTGGCTCTCACATCCCAATTATCATAAACGGTGGCTTGGGTCACGGCTTAACCTGAATAGATAAGGGAACAAATCTGCCAAGGAATGATGACCAGTCCACCTATCTTTCCAGACAAAAGTCTTTACCCCATTGCCAACATCAACCTTGCAAGAGGAGTGGAACAGCTCCCAATTGCTCAAAATGCCAGACCATATATGGGAGACCATGTTATTGTCCCTGAAATTCTGAACCTAGGTGCCCTCTATACAGATACCATATTTCGATAGGACCACCCTGGCCCACAAAGACTGTCTGTTGGTATTCAACTTCCATAGCCACTTGGTAAGTACGGCATTATTAATGGTATCTAAAGGAATCAATCCAACCCCACCCTCTATAGTTGGTCTGCAGACATGATCCCATTTCACAAGATGTAGACCTTTCTTCTCATAGTCCCCTTGCCAAAAAAAATCTAGCCTTGATGCTTTCCAGTTTACTACAAATACCTTTAGGAACCTTTAGAATTGAAAAGAAAGACAATGGTATGCTTTGTAACACTGCTCTGAACAATACCCATCTCCCTCCAATAGATAGCATCCTTCCTTTCCAACCCTGCAATTTACCTTGCATTTTCTGCACAACACATTTCCAGTCTTCACTCCTTGTAGATTTATCTGAGAGGGGAGACTCGGATGGTTAATAGGAAAGGAAGTCCAAGGCAAATTAATGATCTGTTGGAGTTCATTCATGTGTTCCACTATCAAATTAATCCCTACTTGCCCACATTTGTCTTTATTAATCATCAAACCCGTAACACTTTGCAAAAGATAAGGCATTACTCTTGAAGTTAAGCACTTCTCCAGGTCCGCAAAGGAAAGAGGAGTGCATCATCTGCAAATAGAAGATGGGAGATCAGGTCCCCATCCTGACCCATCGCGGTGCCCTCAATAAAGTCTGCTTGCTTAGACTTTTCCCATGGAATACTAAGCTTATGGCAGACAATGACAAAAAGCATGGAAGAAATAGGGTCCCTGCCTCACACCTCTAGTTGAAGGAAAGCATCTAAAATCCATGCTGATAATGTCAATTAAAAATATAGCACTACTAATGCAACTTTTGATCCACTTAATCCACTTTTCCTTAAAAGCCATATGGTGCATAACTCTCAGTAGATAGCCCCATTTGATTATGTCATAAGCTTTCTCAAAATCCAGTTTCAAAAGCACACATTCCCTATGTCTGATTCTCTGATCACGCAAGCATTCATGAGCTGTCATAACCCAAATTGAAAGAATTCCACACAAATCAAAAGCATTTTTTGCAAGCAGAGATGCGCTAACCAACAAGGAAAAGTTCAAAGAAGAACTATGTTGAAAAACACATAATGATGTTCGTACAAGACGCTCATGGTGCAAATTCTGCAGATGGCATCATGCATAAACAAGATTCAAAGGCAAAGCTGTATAACAACTCGACCAAAGAGAATGCAAAAATTGATACCTTACACTTTACACCAAGGGACGGGGATGAAATCCCCGTTCAGCGAGTTTCTCCACAAGCTCCTCGTGCTTCGTCAGTTGACCGGCTTTCCTCAGCAGCGATAAAACAGCCTGGCATACTCCTGGCGCAGGCTGCATCCCTTTCTCTTCAACCATCTCCCTCAGAAGCAGATAGCCTCTGTTCCAGTGACCCATCGAGCAGAACACCGAAATAAGCGCCTTATAGGTGTTCACATTCGCCTCTACGCCTTCCTGCTCCATCTCCCTCCTCATTCTGAGCACCATGTCCGTCGATCTCATCCTCCCGAACAGCAGCATCAACAGGTTGTACGTCACCGTGTTCCCCCGGCATTTCACTTCCTTCATCTTCGCGTACAGCTTGTGGGCTGCATTGACGTCGTTGAGCTTCAAGGCGAACCGGAATAAATGGTTGAAAGTGGAAGCATTCGGGGCACATCCTCGCGCCACCATCTGGTACAACAGCTTCGTCGCAGCAACAAGATCGCCGCCGTCGCCGTCACGGCAGTGGGCCTCAACGAGGAAGTTGTAAGTGATCAGATCGGGGTCGCAGCCGAGGCGCTTCATCTGGTTGTAGACCTCCAGAGCCTTCTGAACGCGACCGGCCTTCACGTGCACCCTCATCAGGCTGTTGAAGGTGGCGGCGTTTGGGGCGCAGCCGGCGGAGATCATCTCGATCAGTACCTCCTGGGCGCGGTTTATGAGGTCGGCGCGGCACAGGGCGTCGATGAGGATGCTGTAGGTGTATACATTTGGGCGGATCCCGTGATCGGCCATCTCCCGCAGCACGCGCTGCGCCTCGTCGATACGGCGGGCGCGGCACCACGCGTGGACGAGGCTTGTGTACACCACCACGTCCGGCGGGAAACGGGCACGGAGGGCGTCGAAGAAGGCCTGGGCGTCGGAGGCGCGGCGCTTCTTTGAGAGCACGGATATGAGGACGGAAAAGGCGACGGGGTCGGGGGGGCAGCCGAAGTCGTCCATACGGTGGAAGGCGTGGGCGGCCTCGGCGGGGAGGCCAGCGCGGGCGTAACGGCGGATGATGGCGGAGAAGGTGGGGAGCGAGGGCCGGGCGCCATGGACACGCATCGTCTCTACCAGTCGCCAAGCAATGTCAAACCGGCGGACCTTGCCGGCGAGATCGATCATGGCGTCGAAAGGCTCGGAATCGGAGAGGCCCGAGGACGAGGAGGGGAGGAAGAGGAGGACATCCACCAGTTGAAGAAAGCTAAGGTCTGCGGAAAAGGTATGCCGTGGCGGGGGGCGGCGCACCCGTGGATTAGATGGTGGACGAGAGAAGGGGAGAGGACAGACGCAGAGGAAACGGCTGAGAAGGAAGAGGAGAGGGAAGGAACGGTAAAGTCGAAAGGGAGGTCGGAGGCGGCGCAGGGGTTTCTACGATGGTGTTCTGTGATCAGCGAATGGAGCTTGTCAAGGAGGGCGGTGTCAGAGGCGGAGAGGGAGGAGGTGGGGGCGTCGGCGGAATCGGTAGGGGGAGCAGAGAGCGGATACGACAGCGACGAGGAACAGAGACGTCTGAGAAGAAGGATGTGCGGGAGACCATGACGGCGGAGAGCTCTCGGAGCAGGCGGGAAGGCCATGACGAAGCTCACAAGCCTTTACAGGATGGGAGGTGCTCAAGGAGTATAGGGTTTTCGTCGCCGGGGGACTCGCCGTCGCCGGAAACGGGAACGGTGGTCTCCGAGGGCTGTAAACGGAGCGGATACTGAGCGGATATAACGTTTTCGTATCCACTCTGTTTAATTATTCAGATAATCCATATCTGATTCGAATCGAATACGAATACGGATCAAATATTATAAATCAGATAATATTTGGATTCGAAACTGATACAAATAATATTCACTTCGAAATATTAATAAAATATTATTTAATTAATATATTTAATAATATACAAATATATATAAATAAAAATATTAAATATTAAATTTATCATATATTTATCAACATTAACTCAGTATATTAATATATAATAAAGAATACTTAATCATATTTTTAAATAAAATAATTTTAAAGATATAATTATATATATTATGTATATATTATCAAAGATGAATTCGGAGTGGATCTTAAACGGAGCGGAACGGACATTTCCGTATCCGCTCCGATTAACATTCGGATAATATCCGTATCCCGATATCCGTTCTGACGGATATCTAAAATCGGATATTATCCACTTAAACGGATACAGAACGAATCCGAATTTTATCCGTATCCGTTTACATCCCTATCATCTTCTACCCCGGCCAAATTTTTAAAACATACATTTATATCCCAGGAATCAAAATATTTGAATCTGCATCCCTGTATCGTAACCAAACCATGTTTCCTAACTTCATGTTGTTGGGCTAGAGTATCAGTTAAAAAAAATTTAATTTTAATATTAATAGTTTTAAGGGGTGGAATACTAATATTAAAAGTGATACTGTACTTTTTTTAAGAGAAAAAAAATTATTTTTATCATAGCGACTTTAAAGTAAAGTGGAGATCCAATATATGAATGCTGTCGAGATCTTATTTTACTTTTTTTTGTAAAAATTCATATGGAAGACAACATTAATTTTTAAAATATATATTGTACCTAAATATATTTGGTTAATATCAATATTAAGACTAGTATCAACATCGGCCCTGATACACAAAATGACAAACATGGAGTTTGGTTACATGGCAAACATAATTTTTTGCTACAAAAATATATTTTGCAGACAAGATTTCTTAAAATTAGGATTTTGTAAACACGATAGAATGTATTTTATATAATTTTATTTATTTTCCTTGTGATCTCTCATCAATCATAACGATTTTTCTTTTAGCTACGTTGTATTTATTTTAGAATTTTGTTACATATTTATCCTTGGAATTATTTGATATTTCAAACGTAAATTGTAATTTTTATATTTTGGAACTTTCTAAAATATTGATTTATTTTCATTACACTAGATAATGCATAACTCCACCATGAACGGTTTTAAGCCCGGATAAAAAAAAGGAGAAGAGTTGTAATAAGTGACTGTTAACGTAAAATAAAGTCACATATCATAAAATAAATTTAAATGGCATAAATATTAGAATATACTTACTAAATGATGCGCTACATTGAAGTCCATATGCAACAAAAATATAACAAGAGGTGGGAACATTTTCTTCGTGTAACGTGTCACATAATTGCCCTAATGTAATGTTAAATAAGTAAGAATGCTCACATTAAAGACAAGTGTGAGTAAAAAAGTTAATCCATAATGGAGAGCAAAACAGAGAGCAACATATAATCTCTTTAATAAATTTAAAATAAAATAGTCATTATTATATAAATAAATCTAAGAAAGAAAAGATTGAAAGAAAGATAAGAATAAGCATTTGAAATATCGGATCTCTTATCAAAAAAAATTTATGAAACTTGTTGATAGTACGGAGAAAAAATATTAATATTGCATATCTAAGAAACCAATTGGATAGGAGAGGGATGTAAAGAAGTGGAAAATTCAAACTATAAACTATAGTATAAAAAAGAAACAAAATTAAGGTAGATATCATTATTAATAAAACATTAAATGATGTAATTATTTTGATAAAAAATAGAAGATAAGATTATTACAATAAAAGTAATTATATAAAAAGAGATCATTAATATAATTAGTGATTATGCTTCACAAATTAGATTAAGTAGCCAAATTTAAAAAATTAGAAAAATATAGATGGTCTTATGCAAATGAAGAAAATATATTTTATTGGAGGAGATGTCAATGAACATGTTAAAAACAAATGTTATGAATATGAAAAGGTCCCCGGAGATTTTGGATATAGAAATTTAAATGAAGAAAGAAAAATATTCTAAATTTTGTTATGACTTATGATCTTAATATAACAGATACTTATTTTATTAAAATATAATCTCATTTAATAACATTTAAGAGTGAACAAAATAAAAGTCAGATTGACTTCATTCTCACAGGAAAAATCTAATCGAACTATTTGTAAGGATCGTAAAGTTGTTCCCAATGAAACTTTAACAAGTCAACATGAGTTAGTGATTTTTAAGATTAAAACACAAACAAACAAATTTAAAACAAAAAATTCTCCCATGATAAAATGGTGAGAGTTAAAAAGTATGAAATAGGAAACATTAAAAATAAACTTCTTAAGATAAATGATTAGAAGTTAAATGTAGACGTTAATGCTATGTGGATGAACAAGGCTATAAAAATTAGAGAGATTGCTAAAAAAAGTATTTGGAGAGTCTAATGAACATGACCCACCTAAAAATGAAACTTGGTGATGGAATAAAGAAGTGCAAAAGACAATAAAGAATAAAAAAGATCGGTATAAAAAATTGCCCAAGAGCTATAACAATAAAGCTTATGAACAGTACAAGATAGTAAAAAAGAAAGCAAAAAAATTATTATACAAGTAAGAGATTATGCTTTTAAATATATCTATGGAAAACTTAAAACTAAATAAGGTGAAAAGATATTTATAGATTGGCAAGGATGAGAGAGAAAAGACCTCAAGATCTTAACCAAATTAGATGTGTCAAGGATAAAGAAGAAAAAGTTAACGATGATATAAAAGAAAGATAACAAATTATTTTGATACTCTTTTTAATGACAATTGTATTAAAACATAGACGACATTGAGAATGTGACAACATTTAATTTGAATTATATTAAGTGAATTCAATCTTTAGAAGTTAAAGAAACATGGAAGATGATGAAAACAAGACATGTGATCCAGATAGTATTCATATTAAAGTGTGTTAGGAAGATTTAGGAGTGGAATGGTTAGCTCGACTTTTTAATAAAATTCTAATATCGAAAAGAATGCCGAATGAATGGAAAAAACATCATTATATCTATTTTTAAGAAAAAAAATGAGATATACAAGATTGTACAAATTATAAAGAATCAAACTCATGACTTATCGAGTGGCAATTAAAAAAATGTACAAATATTTTAGCTAACTAGTTTAGATTTATGCTTGGTCAATCTACAATTGAAGTTTTTTTCTTATTACAAGTTTGATAGATAAATACCGAGATGTAAATAAAAAATTACATATAGTTTTTATTGACTTGAAAAAGATTTATGATAGAGTCCTAAGAGAAATTTTTGTGGTAGATATTGGAATGAAATATGGTGCATGTTAGGTATATACAAACGATAAAATATATGTATAATGAAGCGACCACTAACATATGCATAATTGGAGGAGAAACAAAAGATTTTCCTATTTCAATTAGTTTACATCAAGGATCTACAATAAGCCTTTATCTTTTTGCATTAGTTATGAATGAATTATCGAAATTATGCAAGATGATATACCTTGGTAGATGATAAGTAGAACAGTGAGTGAATATGTAGAACCATAGTTGTCAAGGCGACAAGACGTACAAGGCGCTCGACGGCCCTTTTACAACTTAGGCGACAAGGCGCTCGCCTAGGCGATAAGGTGGAGTATAAAGAGGGATAAAAAATGTAAGTCTCACATGTCATAAACATTATATAATAGTTCTAAAAAATGCTAAAAATGTAATAAAATTGACATGTATTAAGACTTTAAGACTAAAATTTCTATGAAGAACTTCAACAACATAACATGTACAAAAAGTAAATATAAATTTAAGAGAACAAGTCAACAACATAAAGTAAATTGACTTACCAAGTAGAAAGATACATACTTTTTGAATCATGTTTGTGGACGCCGTGGATGTGGTGCCGTGAGCGGTGTCTGCCGTCCTCCCGCGGTACGCACGCGTTTCGGTGTGGGGTGTGTGTTTCTTCTTCCTTACGGTTTTGATAGGGTCGGTTTGTGCTAATCACGCCATAGACACAGTTGTGGATGATTTCAACAAACCGGTCTATTACCCACCTCTTTTCCTTCTTTCTTTCTCCACACTCACCTTGATCCCCGGACTACTCAACCCTTGATGTCACTTGGGCATCGAAGGACCGGCCCGGGTCGTGAGGAGAATAGAAGGGAAAGAAGGTCAGACAGAGGGTGGCGTCATCAACACTAACTTAACCTATGAACCGAAAAGAGGAAGAGATTGTGTGGTCGCCAGGAGCCAAAGAGGCTCCGATGATTAAAAGAAAAGAGATGAACTGATAAGAAGGGGGGAAGAATGACCGGTTACCACGTTGAATGGGAAGACTGTGTGGGTTCTATCTTCTCCTTCCTCGGCCGGCCGGGGAAGAAGAGCCTTGGAGAAACTCGCTTGCCTGAAAAGAAATTATGAATGAAAGCACAACAAAACAACGATTAGAAATAAGTAGAAAGTAGTAACCATTCGTAGGAAAGACGAGGAATGACAAAAGGGGTTGAACGAACCGGATTAGGGCTAACTCCTAACCCCTCTTAAAGGAGGATCTAAATGGCCTAAAACTAAAGATGCATTAGGTTACGCTAGTGCGGTATGCATGACGAAACACAAACGGAAAATGAAATGAGGATAAGATAAGGAAAAAGATCGTTGGTGAGCCCGGGGGCGACTGGCTTCTGGAGGTTGCAGGCGCTCTGACTTTAGGTCGCCTGGCGTCCCGTCGGATGAGCGCTTAGTTCCTTCAGAGGCAGCCTTTGACACGATCTTCTCCCGGTTCCAATCAAGGGAGTCGGACCCCTGGTCCGTTCTTGGGAGACTTCTTGAGGCTCTTTGGAATGGCTTTCAATGGCTTTTAATGGTATGAGGGGGTTTGGGATGGCCTTTTTGGTTATATGGAATGAACGGGGTGGACGAGATGTAATGGGAGGTTGAATGACTTGGAGATGTGATCGTGGACTCTAGTGTGGCTTGGAAGGTGATGGGAAGGTGTTGGGATGCTCAAGAAGACTCTCTCTGTGGAGTTATGGCTCTGGGAATCCTTTTTGGAACCTCTTGAATGTGGGAGAAGGGTCTCCTTTTATAGATGCACAAAAGTGACCCTAGCGCTCTGGCCTGAGGACGCCTGGCGTCGCGGTCTTGGAGCGCCTGCTAATCCGCCGACAAGTCGGCGGATCAGCACGTCCGACCATACCTGTCGCCACCTACCACCCTACGTGTCAGGCGGCGGTTGTCAGTGGAGATCTCGGCGCTCTGATAGGGGAGCACCTACGACGTGCGGCTGACACCTGCAAATTCGGCGCACGCGGAGCCTGCGGTGTCAGTTGGCAGGCGGGGATCCAGGTGCTCCGACAGCGGAGCGCCTGCACCCTCGGTACGATTTCGACAACGCACCGCTGACCGTCCTGAAAAGCCGACTATCACGGGCGGAAATGCAAGCGCTCTGGCAGTGGAGCGCTTGTACCATCGTACGTCCTTGAGTACGACGTTGTCCGGCCGGATAAAGGGGTGCAAAGGCTGGAAACTGCAGGCGCTCTGACATCGCGACGCCTGGCGTCGCGGTATCGGGACGCCTCCAGATTTTCTAGAATTTGGTCATTTTTATGTCAAACCGACTTCCCTGATTGAGAAAATACAAGTGTTATCTATAAGAATGAGGTTGTACTCTCTATAATCCGGCTGAATTCGCGTATCTACAATGTTGTCTTCATTCATTCTCTAAAATTCTGCATACCACTTTTCATAACACATACAAAATACAAATACCAATTTATATTGTCACAACCTATCCTCAACTACCATCAAGTAAAATTAAAATCACAATTAAACAAGGCACAACAAAGAAAACATGTAAACAAAATACATGAAAGTCCTAAATGTTTCAACATGACAAACATTTAAATTACACAACCAAAGTCTTAAATTTTAAATCCAAACATGGATTTCTCAAGAGTGATGTCTATTTCAATGTTCTCCTCATTGTTGTCATCACTGTCATCATTTCCTCCATTTGCTACCCATGCTGCTGCATCATCACCATCATCATTTGCATATTCATCCTCTTCAAGAAATTCTTCTTCACCATCACTCCCTTCATTATCTCTCAAGGGTTGGGATGTACTTGCTCTTCTAGCTCTATCTTCTGAAGCTCCCATTGCAATATCCACGTCTTTCCATGTCAGATCATCACCTTCATTTTATTGAGGAAGGTCAAGTTTAAATTAAATTGAAAGAAAGTAAATAATTAACAAAGAAGTGGTGATGATAACATCCTCTTGTAAAATTTCATCACCTTCACGAACTATGTCTGAGGTGTCTTTAATCATCCACTCACAACCCCAATCTAGATCTTGCAAGCATATAGGGTCATATTTCTCTGGATGATTTTTCATATCTCTAAATCTTTCGTAGAGACGTTTATTATATTGTACATAGACCAAATCATTCAACCGCTTGTGCTCCAACCGATTCCTCTTCTTATAATGAATCTATATATATAAATTAAAGACATGTTAGGTGGCATAATAGTTAACCATTAGAATTACAAAGTACCAATAATACTTACATGCTCAAATATGCTTCAATTGCGTTCACAACCGGATGAACTACAACATAGTCCTAAAATCTTCAATGCAACGACTTTCAATTCCGGTGTGTCTCCAACAAATTGCATCCACCATTCCACTTCATCAAAAAAACCCATTAGTTTAAGATAACTAAATTTGACACAAACATTTGATATACTTAGTCTCAAAAATATACTTACATGGAAGCTTCTTATCACGTGATCTTGTAGCAAACGGAATGCCAAACATTCCTCTTTCATCCAAGTACATTGAAACTTGTTCCCCTATCTTATCTTGCATTTCCGGATCTGGCAACAATCTCTCAACACATGTATAAAAAGCCTTCTCAAATTTTGCAACACCATGCATATCTTTAGATCTTGCCTCAAAATAAAATTTGGGATTTAAGAAATAACCAACTGCATGTAGAGACCGTTGCATTTGAATCTCCCATCTACGATCCACAATTTTCAAGATAGGACCATACTTAACTATTTTTTAACCAAAATTTTCAATTATCTTTTGTCTTGCACACTTCATGGCAGCATAAATATATCTCATAATTGGTTTTTCATCTCCATCAACCAACCTTAAGACTTGTAAAAGTGGCTGACATCCTCTAAATATTTCCTCAACCCCGTGCTAAAATTTAACTAGAAAAATAATTGAAGATACATTCTTCCCCATATTTGTCTTTCCCCATACACTTTTGTGCCAAGCATCGGATGAGAATAACTTCCGCAAACCTTTTTTGACAACATCATCAAACAACCTCTCTAAGGTGAGAAAGATAGTGGCAAATCGAGTGACTCCACATCTGACAAGCTCCTTGCCTTTTGTCTCTTTTCTCATAAAGTCCAGCAATCGAGTATGATTATAGATATAAGTGGTCAACTTCCTAGCCTTCGAAATGATTGGTGCATAGGCTTTCAACTTTCCAATGTCCTCCAACATAAGATCAACACAATGAGCTACACAAGGTGTCCAAAATAAGCTCTTTCTTTTGTCCACCAACAACCTCCCAGCAACAACATTATATAATACATTATCTGTAACTATTTGAACAACATTAGTCTTGCCAACTTTCTCAATCATGTTATCTAATAGTTGGTACAAAAGGATAGCAACCTCTTTCTTATCTGAAACATCATCCGACTCCATAAAATAAGTCCCCTTTGGACAATTTATTAAAAAATTGATCAATTTTCTTTGTTTTTTGTCAGTCCACCTGTCACACATAATAGTGCAACCATATACCTTCCAATGCCTTTTGTATTCTTCAAGCATTTGACCTGTGCGTTCCACCATTCTTTTGAGGAGAGAGACTCGTATGATGATAGCTAGGAGGCTTGCAACCAGGTCCTAGACGCCCTGCATTCTCAAACATAATTTCAAAACTTTTTAATTTAGCAACATTAAAAGGAATTCCGACTTCATAGAACCATGTTGCCACAGATTCCTCAAAGTTTTCTTTCTCCTCTTTCTTGAATTTACTCCCCAAAGTACCTTGTCTAATTTGGCCACTTCGTCTAGTATCAATAAATTGTTCCGTAGACATCCTTGCAAACATATCCATTGGACATTTACCTTTGGCTTTGACATGTTTTGAAGTGTCTAACATCTTTTTCTTTGTTGTAGAAATAGCCCTCGGTCTGGAAATTGCCTCCGTTTCCTCATCATCTACGTCTTCATCTTCATCTTCCTCGGCGTCATCAACATCAGTTATGGAAATAGTCATCTTTCTCTTCTTATTTTTACTCATCCATGCTAACATTTCTTCAGCGATGTCCTTTGTGGTTTTTGGACATTTCTTAACATCCCTATATCCACCTATCAGGTGTTTCTTTTGCATCTTTATCCCGCCATTTGTCACCAATCCACATAAATCACATTTAACACGATTTTTATCGTTTTCCGATGGCCAATGTGCATATTTCCATCCGGGATCATTGAACTTTGCTCTTTTCTTTTCTTCTGTCCCAGATGATTCCATTCTATTGTTACTACCAGCACCGGATAGCCCTTCCATGAATATAATGAAAATATGCACTGCCAAATAATGAAATGAACAAATTAAATAAATCCCACCATGGAACGTTCAAAACATGTTCAAAATGGACATAGACAATAAAAAAAGTACACAAAATGTTCAAAACGTCGGCCAGAGACGTTCAAAATGTCGGCTTTGGAGACATTCAAATTTGAAACTTGTTTCATTTTGAAGTATAGGAAGTGTATAACATGATTACAATGTGCCTAACACACGTTGAAAGATTAAACTTGAAGAAAACAAGGAGGAAATATGGATGGAAGATTAAAACAAACAAACTTTACAACTTAGGTTTACCGGTCGTGGGTCGCGGAGGTGAAAGAGGCATCGGAGCTTCTTTGAAGTTGAAAGACTGGTGGAGGAAGAGGAGAAGAACCGTGGAGAGGCGTCGGAGCTTCCTTCAAAAGCCACGGATCAAGTGACTACGGCGGCGGGCAACTGCAGTGTTCGCGTCGGCGTCGACGTCTGCGTCTGCGAGTGAGCCGCGTAGCTTATGTCAGGTCGAGGCACCGAAGGGGTAGCAGGGTCACGCTTACGGGAGGGTTTATGTGCCGAACTGGTGCCCGCGAACCGGTGAGGTAAACCGGTGCCATTGAGGCGTGAACCGCCAGTTCACGGCAGCGGCTCGCCCAGGCGAGCACCAAGGCGCGGTTCAGCCGCCTTGTGCGCCTAGGCGGCTTGCAGCGGACGCCTTTTCACCCATCGGCAAGGCAAACAAGGAAGGCGCTGAAAATTTAGCGCCTTCACGCCTAGGCGCCGCCTAGGCGTACGCCTTGACAACTATGAGTAGAACTAAAATAGAATATATGTATTGTAAATTTAATGAAAATCATATAGAAGTAGGTGATGATGTTAATTTGAATGGGGTAATATTATCTAAAAGAACACAATTTAAGCATCTTAGATCAATTATTCAAAAAAATGGAGAATGTGACGAAGATATTAATCATCAAACTAAAGTAAGTGTGATGATGTGGAGATTGAATACATGAGTTCTATGTGAACGTAATATTTCACTAAAGTTGGAAGAAAAATTTTATTGTATAAGAACAACAATATTGTATGATAGTGACGATAAAAATATATGCCTAACAAGTTAATCATATGTGATATGATTAGGCCTTTCTTGTATCATCTTATTTAAAATAAAATGTATTTATTTATTACCATCTATCTTTAGATACACATATCGTAATGATGTCCTTGATCACATGTAATGTTGATTGAATCACGATGAAACCATGATAATGAGATCAATCATCTAAATGCTAATAATATAAATGTTCCAAGTCATACGTCCTTAAGATAAGACATTAAGGATCTGGATAGACGTGTATGTGATATCTTCTCGTATGATGAGAATGACCGATCTCATTGGTCATTAGTGTGGAGACACTAAGATACACGTACACGTGCTCATTAGTAAAATGAGTTCACTGAAATGATCATTTTAAAAATTCTGATCGATATCTTACTGAACTGTCTATCAGGGTATTCTATCATCACTGTGGGACGGTTGGATCTTTGACCTTAGTCGCTAAAGATGTCATGTTGAATGTATCTTGTACTTTGATTATTAACTTATATATCACCACCTTGATGGTCTAGTATAGTTAATGAATCAGGTGCAAGAGAAACTCGGTGAAAATAATTGAGCAGACAACAAAAGATCGTTCACTCTCGGTAGGAGAGAGAGAATGTCATATGGAATAGTACTCTAAATATTTGGCCAAGGTAGATAGGATAATTGAAAAAAGAGTTTTGCAATTGATTCATTCATGAGTATAGGATTTCATAGAGTCAAAATATTAAGGGGGTTGATAGTCGGTGTCGAACCCCTAACCGACTGGGACATTGCATGGATGAGAATTTAAATCTGTGTGGTAACTGATGATGGAAAGGTTCAATGAATGTTATTTAACTCTCCAAAGTCATTTGAGATCATAAGATGTGACTTGTACCATTTATGATCGAAAAATCATCAAATATATTATTAGATAATAGATTTGATTTAATTTAAAAGAATTGTTTTTTTGAAATTTGACTTCAACTAAATTGACTATTGGGTCTAGTGGGTCACACACATTATAACTAATTCTAAGGACAAGAGCAAAGATGTAAACATATAGAAGATTTGGGTTTTTGTGAAAAATTACATATTCTATATATTAAAGGCTTAAGAAGTAAAACCCTATTAAGCCAAAGGGTGGGAGAACGTCCTTGGCAGCCTCCCTCTTTCCTCTCTTCTCTGGAAGGAGTCTCTGCATGGCCCAATTCCATTCTGGAAGGATCTTCGAGGTTGGAGCAAAGGAGAACCGATCCTTGAAGGAAGTTCGTGTGGATACCACTAGAGCGGTCCACTTGAACTATTTGGAGCAGAAAGAAACATCTTCTCTTTATCTCTGGTAAAGAATTTTTCAAATTCCAAGAAGGTATATTTGATCTCCTTCTTATTTGGTTTCCAATTATGTCATTTTTGGGTTCAATTAAGGTTAAGACCTTGAATTTAAAGAATCAAAATATTTTATGCTTAGATTTATTCTTTACAAGTGAATGGTGGATAATAAAAGGAAAACATACTCCTAAAATAAAATGTTGTTGAAATAAGAATGTTTAAATGGATGAGTTGTCATACTAGATTAAATAGAATAAAAAAGAGAGCGGATCACCTCAGTCCCCCCGTGGAGGGAGTACCCTCAGTCCCCAATGAAAATCGGCCACGACCCCAGGCTACTTAAGTGGTGAACCGCTACCGAAAAGGACTGAACCACTACTGACACCTTACTAACTCACTACCCATCGGTAGCGAGTTGTATTAGCTCGATAGCGAGTTTGTAAGGCGTCGGTAGCAGTTCAGTAACGGTTCACTGACTTATTAACCCTCTACCGACGGGGGTTGAACCGCTACCGACACCTTACTAACTCACTAGCCATCACGTAAATGGCTGGTATCGTGGCCTTTTTTCATTGGGGATTGAGGGTACTCCCTCCACCGGGGGACTGAGGTGATCCACTCTCAATAAAAAATGAATGTATTAGAAAAATGCAAGAGTAACAACAATAGTAGATAAATTGAAAAAAGGAAGATTGAGATAGTTTGGACATATTAAACATAGGTCTATGGAGGTTCAAGTAAAAAAATTATAAAACATTAAAATAAAAGAAACAAAAAGGACCTGATAGACTTTAGTTAACTTGGAGGAGGGTTATTCAATATGGTTTAAATGATTTGAAGAACTTTGAAGAAGTAACTTAAAATCAACATGAGTTGAGAAAGAGAATTCATATGATAGACCATAAAATAACTTGAGGCTAAGGGTGATGTTTGTTTTGGCTTAATCTGAAAATATAAACTCTTAATTTTATCTCTAATCTCTTATCTTGTGGAACACAACAATTTTAGTTACCTACCTTTGAAAATAAAAAAACTACATTGAATCACTTAAAATTATATGATTTTTTAAGAGACTTTTGTTGTATACAGATGTTAGTTCAGACATTTTACCAAACTGTCTGAATATCTAACCTCTGACCAAATCTCTGACCGAATCAGATGTTAGACGTTTTATCAAATGGTCTAAATGTCTAACCTACAGAGCGCATATGGGTTTGACTTGGTTAACTTTTTTCTAAAATATCATAATTTTCCTGTAGAGAGAGTAGCAAGAAAGATATAAATAAATTAATAAAAATATCTTAGGTTAAATTAAATTTATGACAGATTGTGTTGATTTCAACATTAAAATGTAATAAAATTTCGTACAGAATAAGATTTTATACTGTTTAAAAAAGTTACCATGAGTGTAATATATTTGTGATATCAATGTTAAAACTTTTTATTTCATATATAACTTTATCAAAATAGCATATAAAAAATTCTTTTGCCACTGGGTGCCTTATTAATATTTAAGAATATAAATTGAGATCTTGGGAACGTGATATATGATACCAACTTGCCAAGACAAGTGAGAATATGAATCATGCAAAGCACTTTTGCATATCAGTCCCTAGTTTTTATCCAAATGTCCCCATGTGATTTATGTAGAATACTATACTGGTGAGTCGAAAACAGCTAAAGTCGGGATATGCAAAAATTTTGGCCATGCAAGTGGAAGAAAAATAAATAAAAGAGAGAATGAATAAGTGGTGGAGGTACTTGAATATAACTAATACAGAGGAAGGCCCCACACAAACTTGTTATTTTTTATGCTTAGGCATTTATATTATTATTCCCAATACTTGGTGGTAGCATCAATTCTTATTAAATTAAAAGTGATATCTCTTTTTTTCCTTTAGTATTCATCTTTTTTTATAAATGACCTTATTTAACAATAAATCATTTTCTCATCTAACACAATAATATAAATTTTAACAATAAAAAATTTATTTTACTATATTTGTTTAACAATCAAAAAATTATTTTACTATAATATTTTTATGAAAGAATAAATCATTTTCTCATTCCATGCAATGCAACTAAAGACTTTAAAAAACTCCGTCTAACATTGTTGTCGTAAATTGTTAGAACGGTAAGGATAATTTCCCTAATCTAGTATTGATTATTACAGACTTGATATTGTGCTTATATATACTGAGCCCTTCAACTTCAACACCATGATTTTGAGGTTTGTAAAATGATATCAGAGCCGGACTTATCTTCCTTTAATGTTTGATTATCTTACCTCTTATTCCCACTTCCTCCTTTGACAGTAAGGGAGAATGTTAGAACTATAAGGATAGTCCCATATTGACTATTACAAACTTGATATTGTGCTTATGGTGTTAAAGTTTAAGGGCCAGGATACATAAGCACAATATCAAAATATGGGACTATCCCCGTAGTTCTAACACTCTCCCTCATTGTTAAAGTAGGTAGTGAAAATAAGAGGCAAGATAATCAATTATTAAAGGAAGATAAGTGCTCACTCTGATACTATCTTACAAACCTCAAAATTATGGTGTTGAAGAGTCCATGATATATAAACACAATATCAAATATGTAATAGTCAATATGGGACTATCCCCGCAGTTCTAACAATTTAAAAGACCCCGGCTGACATTGTTGCCAGAAATCTAGATTTATTACACAAAAGATCTAATCTTTGGTTTCTTCAGTTTCTATCAACTGGAAAGCAAATATCATGCCCTACAAAGTCTGACCTTGACCACTTTAATCTCATCTACTGCATTGGACTTTCACGGCAAAGTTTAACACATACAAGTTTAGTATGTATCCACAATAAAAAATAGGTGGAAATCAACTGTCTTTTGACACCATCCGATTTTTCTTTTAAATTTCTGCTACTTGTTCTGTGATCTACTTAACTGTCTAAAATCATCTGACTCTGGCATTCCTGTCTCTGAAAAGTATCTATGCATCATGCACTACCCTGATGCTAGACAGATCAGGCACATCCAACTGGGAAACCATAAGAAACTCCACAAAAACAACTTCTTTGTCTGTAAGAGTTAATGCACTTGTATTTATCTGTAAGCCAAACCATGGAATGAAGTTTTATGAAAATAGAAAGCCACGGAAAAAACAGATCGCTGGTTCTCATCAAGTACCAAATCCACCTAGGGCATCATACCGCAGGTACAGTGTGAGCCAAGCAGAATCTTAAATCATCTCCACGAATGCCAGTAGATTGGAAGTCAGTATTTCCAACATTTTGCTGAAGGCATGAAGCAGCTCTTGTTTATCTCATCACCAATAGCGTTGTAATTTCTTCGTGAGCAACAACCTTATTAGTTCTCCAAAGTTCTGACCAGCCAAACAAACCCCAGCATTTCAATTCAAACATTCCTATCCAGATGCAGTGTCTTTTAGACTCGTTGCCATTGTAAAAGCAATTACTACCTTTACAATAAAGCCCAGGAATTTTCTGTCCTGGACACAGATTTGTGTTTCCACCATGCCCAGCTAGTAACAACAGAGCAGTTATCAAATGGCAGGCTATTATGCTCCTATTATTCAAATGTCCTAAGACAGTCATGCCAAATCAAATCCATTTTCTGGTGCATCCTTATGCCCTGTTTGGTAACACTATTAGACATCTCTATCACTATTAATTTTAAAATTGATATTGATGGTAATTGTATTGAGGTGTTTGACTAATAGTATCAATTTCGAAATTTATAGTGCAAATAACACATGTTATGTAATACAAGTGTCAACTTGTATCAATTTTGATATTGATACTCTATCTTTTAAAAATATCAATATCAATATTAATATAGTATCATTTTTGATACTCTAACCAAACAGGCCATTAGGTCTTAAATCTTAATCACCAAAATCATCTTTTCTATGCAAACCACGCTTGAGGTCTTTTTGGGTCATGAAGATTGTAAGAAGATAAATAAATATTTTTATGGTGATGGATCGAAGGAGAAAATTTTCCATCTGACACAACATAGAGGAATAGAAAACCCAAGCACTAACAAGTAAGCCAAATAGATAAGGAAAAGTTGATTCCCTTAAGAAATCAATATCTGACTTAGAACCCTATGAGAAAATCTAAAAGTAACCAATCCCTGAAGCCTTGCTGGCATCCTCATTCTTACAGTAAAACATGAGGCAGTTTATTTCTGATTATTGACACTTATAATAAGAACTCGTACAGATACATGATGTCTACCAACCATCTAAAAGAATGCTCCTACTAAATACCATCAAAAACAACAACGAACACCAAAATATAACAAACTTGCAGCAGCAGTTGCTATTAACACAGCACGTCTAGAACTTGGAATTTACAAGGAAAATGAAATATGTACACAACAAAGCTCAAGTCGTACCTATAAGAAGCCCCAATCAGAAAACTGACGCTGATAATCTCAGCAAGAAGACCAATTTCAGAGTTCACCAAAAAATTACAGTCTAAAAGGCGATCCACCCGAAGGAACCATATTCAGTAATCCGCTAGCTTCCAGGAAGCAACCAGACAGCGTTCGCAGATAATTAATTCTAGATCTTAAACACTTCCATCGGGAAACTAGCGAACGGTGATCCTTAGGGCCTTGGTCTTGAAGCGGTACCTGGGCGCCCGCGGGATGACCTGGCTCGGTCCCATGCCGAACTGTCCTTGCCCTAGCATCATCGGCGCCCCGTCGTCGTAGATGTAGCCGACGACGGCGCCGCAAGCGTCGCACTGCATCTTGGTGCGCCGGCGCTGGATTCCCCAGTAGTTGATGGTCTCGAAGAAGGGGCGGATTTTGTCCTCCTTGGTCAGCCGCAGCTTCGACTCATCTGCCCACGAGAAGGACAGAGTTCCCTTGTCGCCGGCCTCGAAGTAGCTACCCGGCGGGTAAAGGTGGGCGGCGCTCAGATTCAGGTCCACCCCGCACTTGCTGCAACTGTTTCATCAATCCGTGTGGTTTCCCCGGGCTCGATGAGTAGAAGAAAGGAACGAATTCGCCGAATCATCTTGATTACGGTGACCAATGAATCAAAACACACGTTTGCGATCGATGATCGCAATACACTCCGATACCTCGGATCCTAGTCAAAATCGGAACACCTTTCACGGTTTACGCGGCAAGCAACCAGATTGGCGACGTCGTTGTTTGGAACCACGGAGTAACTTCAGACTCCCGCCAAAGACTCGCGAGAACACCGAGCGAGAGGACAATAAGTACCTGTAAACAGAAGCCATGGCGATGCCCTCGGAGTCGTTCGGGCGCGGCGCAGAAAGAAGGGAGGGGATGGAGAGCCTCTTGCTTGTGTACTTCCGGGATCTCAGCTCTTTCTCGCGGCTCCCTCCTCCCCCTCGGAGCCTCGGGAAGTTTCAGAAGACGCGTCGCCGTTGACCAGGGCATCGTCGCGGAGTGCAGCTTTCCGAATATCGGACTTTTAGATACAGCCGACGACGACCAATTTAATATTAATATATTAATTCTATATTGTTTTATATTTATATTATATATGAGTTCACTTGTTACAAGAGCATTATATATCAAATATGTACTTATCATTAAAGAACTGTCAACTACATATATCAAATATATATTTATTAAAAAATAATTTTTGAATAAGAATGTAAAATATATTAAACTTTTAATTTTATTGATAGATATATTTATTACTTGGTATTTCTGTCCAAGGAAGGAAAACTCGGGGGTCGGCCTCGGGTCGGTCGGCCCCAAAACCGACCCGGGTCGGTTGGGGTCGCGACCCGGGTCGGGTCAGGGTCGGGTCGGGGTCGGGAAAAAAATAATAAAAAAATCATTTTAAAATAATAACCGGGTCGGGGGGTCGGAGCCGGGTCGGGGTCGGTCGGCCCAAAAAGCGACCGGGTCGGGCGACCCGGCCGACCGGGTCGCCGACCCGGCATTCCATGTTTCTGTCTATTATGTCTTGCTTTATTTGCTCAAGATTTAGTTTGTTGTATGTTTATTTCATTATCATTATTTTTCAGCCGAACAATATTCAACTATATAGTATGAATTTGACATGTTTTTTATAGAGATGAAACGAACAACAATGGAGTAAATATCTAACGTACCAATGAGAGTTTAAACATTATTGAAGATAGGTTCCTTATACGTAGAAAATGTTCTTTTATTATCATGAAGCAACTTATTATGGTTTCAAACATCACTTTTGATTACTAAAAAATATAGATGGTCCATAATTCATGCATATTACAAGAAGAATATTTATCTTCTATAATTATTTTTGAAGTACACTGTGTGTAGTGCATTATGAAATCAAGTAACTATACTATCAACATATCATCTGTCCACATTATTCTCATATAATAATAAATTTTATTATTCCTAATGAATAAAGATATCTACTATGAATTAATTAGTTTGATTTGGTCTGGTACAAATAATATTTTATCAATATATAGTATATATATGTCATTGTATGATTTTAATTGGTTTTGCTTCAAATCATAATGCATTAAAATTTAGTGTACATATTTATATATGTCACCAATTTATCGTTAAACGTCTTGAAATAAAAATATTTTTACTATAAACTATTTATAAATATTAAAAATAGTTGATTTATTTTAGTTTATTCAATTTATTAGTTTTTTTCAAAGAGTCTTAGAAATCAAATGATAAGTATAAGACGATTTAAACTATTTATTTGATTTGATTTTTTATTTTTTGTTGTTGAGGAGAACACTGAACATGGCCATCTCATCGTTGCACTCGTTGTTTTTTTTCTCTTTCATATTTTAGTATCCCGTCTCACCCAAGACGATGACATCTAGGAACGGTGAAAAAATATTACTTTGAAATGTTATTCAATGAGCTTAATCCGAAAAGTACAATGAAGACGGAAGAGGATTGGAGGCCAGGGGTGTAGTCCTCCCAAAAATTTACTTCTACAAAAGTGTGCCTCGCACTTGAAAGATTGAGAACCTAAAAAACGTATGGTCCCGATAACATTCCGATTGAAGTTTAGAAATGTTTGAGTGAGAGATGAATGAAGTGGCTAACTCTTCTCTTTAATAAAATAATTATCCTTAGAATGATACCAAATGAATGGAGAAGGATCACCATTCCAATACTTAAGGTAAAAGGGGTCATTTAAGATTGTGAGAACTACAAAGGTTCCAAATTTATGTGTCAAATTATGAAGTTGTTGGAGAAGTTTATGGAAGAAAACTTAGAAAGTGTATTGAGATCTCATGAAACTAATTTGGATTCATGTCAGAAAGATCAACTACGAAGATCATTTTCATAGTTAGATCTTTCGTAAAGAAATACAAAGATCTGAAGAGAGATCTTCATATGATTTTTCTCGATTTAGAAAAAGTCTATAATTAGGTTCCAAAAGAGATTCTTGATGGATATTAAGAAAGAAAAATGGTGTCTAGTGAATTCATTAATATCATCGAGGACATGTACGAGAGTACAACCACCCAAGTTTCCTTCACAAGAGGGGAGTTAGAAGGCTTCCCAGTGCCAATTGAGACTACATCAAGAATACGCTATAAACTTGTATCTTTTTTATCCTAGTCATAGACGAAATGATTAAGGATATATGAAAGAGTTTACTTTAGTATATGATGTTTACAAATGATATTGTTTTGATTGACAAGACTCGAAAAATGTATTAACATGGAACTTTAACAATGGATAACCATGATAGAAGTTAAGGAGATCAAAATCAATAGAACGAAGACGGAATATATGCACTACAAATTTAGCAAAATTCCCATGAGTTAAAGAGGTCGAATTAACTTTGGATGAAAAGGTTCTCGCACTAGGTACCCAATTTAAATATTTGTGTTCAATCTTATATATGGGAAATGTGACGAAGATGTTAATCATACGATTAAAGTGGAATAGTTGAAAGGGAGGCAGACAACGAGGATTCTATGAAACTATAAAATTCTTCTAAAATGAAAGGAAAACTCTATTGCACGACTATAAAACCTATCATGCTCTACGATAGTGAGTGTTGAACAATCAAGAAGAAACACATTATCAAATTAAGTGTAGTTGAAATAATGACGCTATGGTGGATGTGTGGTGACACACAAGTAGATCGAATTTGCAATAAGTGTATTATGGATAAAGTGAGAATTGCAAAAATTGAGGGTATTGTAAATAAGAGAATACTTCATTGGTTTGAGTATATTAGGTGGTGCCCTCTTGATGCATCTGCCGGATAAGTCAAGAACATGATGTTGCCAATGCAAGAGAGATAGAGAGGTAGACTCAAGTTAACTTGATACAGGCGTATCTAGTATGACTTGGAGGAACCAGGCATATATGAGGAGTTAGCGGAAGACTTTGAAAAATAGAAAAGATGAATCCCTGTAACTGACCCCAATTATTTGAAACTAAGGATTGACTTTGATTTTATTTTACTATCATTCATTTTATCTTTTATTTTAGTCTCTTATATTATATCTATTATCATATCATCTATATTATTTATTTAATTAATATATTTATATCTAAATTAATTTTAAATAATATTTTTTGTTGTCATTACTTGCTATTTTTAATCATTTTCTATTTATCTTATCATGTCAACAATCTAATATATTTAAATATATTTAACTTTATTAAATTTAAAAGTTAAAATAAAATATCATTATTCTATCAATTTGAATTTCTACTAAAGTCTGTCAAGCGTAAAAAATAATATCAATATTATATTTTTATTTTTGAATTTTAGATAAATCAAACATAAATAAATATATTGTTCAGATATGTTATAGAAATATCCGATTCTGAATAGTTTAATATTCTGTTTGACCACAATTCCAATCTCTCAAAAGAAATCAGGATTGTGAACGTGGCAGAATTGGTAGGAGATTTGTCTATACAGATTTTAATAAATTAAATCAGTTTGAATCTGATTGTAGTTTCTTTGGAATCATGATAAGCTCATGGAATAAAAAAAACTATAAATACTTTAAAAAATATTTATTTTATGTTATGTTTTATCAAAATGATATCATAAACATCATTGTATCACTAAATTTTAATATACAATATTTTTATTTTTATATTTTTAACATAAATTATTATTTTTTATCATATTAAAATTTTTAAAAATATTATTTTTAAAAAAATCAAGAAATTTATGTACAAAGTTGTTCATTTGAAGTATGATTATGATTCATATTAAGACAACTCAATATGATATAAACAGAGCTTCTAATTCTATTAATTAGTATTTTAATCGAATGAGACTATCAGAATTATAGATTTTATTTGCATCTCTGATTGAAATTAAATTATCATTTTTAACGTGTATAATGTATATTAAATTGAAACATATCTTGTACTCTATTTATTTGATATTTTAAATATTTGATAAAAATAAAATATTTTTTTAGTTTAATAAATCATCAAAATACTAAATTTTATTTTTGATTTATTTATTAATTATAAATTTAAAATTTATTTTATTATTAAAAATGTGGAGACGTATGACGGTTTCTTAAGATAAAGTTTAAGAAAACCGTGCTGTCATTTGACCAGTCAACTTACACCCTTTACGGTTCGAATTTTACGAATACATTTGCGAATAAAGTGGGCCCCACCGGAAGAACGGTCAAGATGAGATAGATGAAGCGGGAGCGCATCTCAATCCAACGGCTGGAGAAAGCCAACGTGAAAGGCCAACAAATCGGTCTATAAATACCCTCCCCCCCTCTTGGTTTCCTCTTTCTTTCTCGCCGTCTCCTCCTCGCCTGGGGGGCAATCGATCTCTTCTTGCTCCCCGCGCTCTGCTCCCCAGAAGGAGCGAAGTAAAAGAAGAGCGCGCGAAATCATTGAACACTTTCTCCCGCCGGAGCCCCCAAAAGCGAGCGTCTGATTGTTGCCGTTCTCTTCCAGTTCCACGGTTAAATCTTCTGCAAAACCTAGGGGCAGTTTTCCCAATCCGGCGCCGTCGTAGCAACCGGCCATGGACACCAGGTTCCCGTACTCGCCGGCGGAGGTCGCCAAGGTCCGGACTGTTCAGTTCGGCATCCTCAGCCCCGACGAGATTGTAAGCTCTTATTCTGTTACCTTCCTCCGGTTTCCACATTTTTTTGCGTTCTCCGGCTGGTCTGACTCGGGTTTTGACGGCGGTGCTGCAGCGGCAAATGTCGGTGGTGCAAATCGAGCACAGTGAAACGACAGAGCGTGGAAAGCCGAAGCCAGGAGGGCTCAGCGACCCGCGCCTGGGAACAATTGATCGGAAGATGAAATGTGAGACGTGTATGGCTAATATGGCGGAGTGTCCAGGCCATTTTGGCCATCTCGAGCTTGCCAAGCCCATGTTTCACATCGGGTTCATGAAGACTGTTCTCGCCATCATGCGGTGTGTCTGCTTCAACTGTTCGAAGATCCTCGCTGACGAGGTAGCTTCTTTTGAAGTCGCCACTTGGGCTTTCTTTTCTTTTTTTTCTCCTTTCTACCTTACTATTCGAACATATTTTGTGTTGCTGATGGAGAGAGCGGGACGAGTTAAATGCTTATATTTTGCTGTTGGCGTTCCCGAAGACATCTCTCTGTTACGAAGGAATTCTCCTTCGATGCATACATAGTAGTTTTGATGTTATAGCGCATTTAACAATGAGGCACATCACAATTTTTTGTTTTCCATACATTTGGTTTGAGTTTTTAGATTGTTTCAGTACAGTTTTTTTTTTCTGCTGATAGATATCGGGTTTCATGCTTCGAAGTGAAAGGAACATTGTGAAAGCTACATGTCACATCAATTGGGGAGTTGTCAATCGTGTTCTGACCTTCATAGACTATAATTCATCAAGTGGGATGCTCTTAACAGTTTTCTAGTTTTTCTATGTCGTTGAACACCATTAACTCATTGGCTCTTTGTATATCCATTCTTCAGTGCGTTTCCTTTTGTATGTAAATCACTAACTCCATGCTTCTCATTTTGGAAGACCAAACTGCTAAGGCAGGGTAATGTGATAACCAAACTCTAAATGTAGGAAAGGAGCTATGACATTTTTTTTTCAATCCAGTTCATCAGGAAATTGTTGTCTATGCTAGCAGATCATTCAGTTTGGACTATGTTTTTAGTGAAAATGAACTGCCCTCAGATTCATTCTTAGTTCTATTAGGCATCATGATTGTGTTGGTCTAGTCACTCTCCTTTGGCATTCTAAAAATTCTGCTAACCTGATTTGAGCTTACTAATTGGGCATATATTTCTGAAAGTGGTAGCACAAACTCCTTAAAATTCTTGCTCAATGTGAGGATGTTAGGTTTCATTACTCACAGATAGGGCTTTGCTGTTTTAGAGATTACCATTCTACAAGTACTTCTGAGATTATATTGCAAATTCCTACTACCATTTCTGTCATTGAAGATGATATTTTTGACATTGTACTTATCATCATTGCTTATTATATTATCTCTGCAAGGTTGGTTTCACTAAAAAAGTACTGGAAGCTATTTTTTATTTTAGAAAGAAATCAATTGTTCTGGTATGCTTGGCTGCTTGTCAGGGAGTAAAAGGTTCATGACATGATGTTTGATGGAATGCTTTTCGAAGTTTTGGTTATCTTGCTGCTCCCTAAGCTCGGAAATTATCATTTATAGTTTAAATGTTACATTGCAAAATTACAATTACCTATTTATGTTTCTTAATCATCTGATGTATTTGGTATTTTGTAGGCACCCATAGTATTCATTTTCATGTATACTTGGTACTGGTTGTGGTATCCAACTTCTTAATTTTTGTAATCAGTTGAAGTAACTTTTTTTTAAATTTATAAATGCCTGATGTCTACTTGCGGAGTTTTCTTTGTTAGGGAAATAGTGTCCATAGGCGGTGAAAGAATTTTTCCCATTCTGTGTATGTTCCTCTCATATGTTTATGCTTTGCTGGGGGTGAATTGGGGTGGAGTAAATGGGCATAAGATTCTTTTGAAGTGCATGCTCACTGATCTTCCCTCTTTCTTTCTTTTTTTCATTAGGTTGAGTCTCGGTCTAAGGGGCATTGTTTTGTTGCTTGAATGTTAATTCACTTCTTGAAGTATTTCTGAAATATTGCCAATCCAAATTGTTTACTTCTTTTCATTTGTTGATTTCTTTTTTTTATATTCTCCATAGATCTTGAAACTGTTGCATGCAATGAACTTAGCATCCTTAAAGCCTCTACTTATCTAGGTTCACAGAACATATTTTGTTACCATTGTTTTTACAATCTGATTGTCTGATATTTAATACTTTCTCTCTGTACTCCTTAAACTGTGTGAAAGAAGAGACAATTAAGCTTTTGAGGTCATCGCATTTAATCTTTTAAAAGTATGTTGAACCACGTATGGTCTTATTATTATAAACTGCCTGGATTGGAATAGGCTGACTGACTTGAAATATGGAACCAAGGAATTCCAGGTCAGCATTGGCCAAGGCCGATCTGCTGGAAGCAAAAATGATCTAGTGTCAACCTGGACTGGTCCTTCAGAAATTTAAAAAAAAAGCAAAAATAATTCTTTCTGAATTGATCTGGGCATTGATTTCCGCTGGGATTGGGCTCAACTCAGTCTACCCTGCTCCTGGTGGAAACCAATGCCAGGATTGGTTCAGTGCCTGCTGTTCTCAATCCAGATTTATCCTGCAAACATGCATGGAACTGCTTGTTGTCCAATGAAGACAAACTTACTGGAAATTGCTACTTGTGTTATAAGTGTGTTGAACTGTTGGAATGCAGTTCTTTTTGGAATATTAATCTTGGTACTTCGTGATGCTTGTCTTCATTGGATTTTGCATTTTTTATATTTACACTTATTACTGGACTACTAGTTGCTTTCTCCTGATTTGGTTGCCTTTTTATTTCAGGATGACATCAGATTTAAACAAGCTTTGAAAATCAGGAATCCTAAGCACAGATTAAAAAGAATATATGAGGCCTGTAAAAGCAAGAAGAAATGTGCTGGTGGAGATGACATTGATGTGCAAGGTCAACAGGATTCTGAGGAGCCAATAAAGAAGAGCAGAGGTGGATGTGGTGCTCAACAACCAAATATTACAGTTGATGGTATGAAAATGGTTGCAGAATACAAAGCCCCAAAGAAGAAAAATGACGATCAGGATCAACTTCCTGAGCCAGTTGAGAGAAAACAAGTACTTACTGCAGAGAGGGTAATATTTCTTCAGAGTTGAGTCTTTCCTTTCAGTTTTGCAACATTCAGAAATTACTCCTTGTGGCATACAATGGAAGCACGTATGCATTGGATAGTTAACTAAAATCAGTGCCTCCTTGATCCTTGTGCTTCAGGTTCTCAGTGTTCTGAAAAGGATTAGTGATGATGACTGCTTACTGTTGGGTTTAAACCCTAAATATGCTCGTCCAGATTGGATGATTCTACAAGTTCTTCCAATCCCTCCACCACCGGTGAGGCCTTCAGTGATGATGGACACCTCTTCTAGAAGTGAGGTTAGTCTTGTTGAAGTACACGCTTTTACTTTTTCAGTCACAGGTAGACATGGTGTGCAAACATATCAAATAAAACTTGTTTCAAGTTCGCTACTTCTCTATTGCCTCATTTTTTCTGGCAGAAATGCGTCATTTTTTCTTACAGCTTCTCTTCATTTTGTTCCTCATATATGTTGTGTTCTGAAATAAATCCGTCTTCTGCAAAGTGCTCCCAACCACCGTAGGTTGGATACTGTAAAAGTTTTGCCATATCAATGACTACGTGTCTCATGTAAAAATCCTTTATTTTTACATTCATAGGTGACTTGGTTGGAAAAGCTAGACAATTTTTTTTTTGTTGAATGTTTATGCTATGGCATTAGTAACTCACCTTGTTCTGACCATATGTAACCAGGATGATTTGACCCATCAGTTGGCAATGATCATCAGACATAATGAAAACCTAAGAAGACAGGAGAGGAATGGGGCACCTGCGCACATTATCTCAGAATTTGCTCAGTTGTTACAGTTTCATATTGCAACATATTTTGATAATGAATTGCCTGGGCAGCCAAGAGTAAGTGATAATCTTTGTTTACAGACAAACTGGCATTTGCTTCATGTTACTGGCAGAGGCTATATTTGGATTCAGGTTGCTTTGACTGATTATGTTTCCTTCTGTCTTCAGGCAACACAGCGGTCTGGAAGGCCTATTAAGTCCATTTGTAGCAGACTGAAGGCGAAGGAGGGCCGAATTCGGGGTAATTTGATGGGGAAACGTGTTGATTTTTCTGCAAGGACAGTCATCACACCTGACCCAACAATTAACATTGATGAGCTGGGTGTTCCATGGAGCATTGCTCTTAATCTAACGTATCCAGAAACTGTGACACCATACAATATTGAGAGGTAGAAGTCTTCATTCCTTTTTGCACTTTTTAGGATTTCATCTTTTTGTTCTGACAACTGATAGATTTGCACTTTTCATGATTTCATCTTTTTGTTCTGATCAATCGATAAATTTGTCTCTTCTTGGTCAGACTTAAGGAGTTAGTGGAATATGGTCCTCATCCCCCTCCTGGCAAAACTGGTGCAAAATATATTATTAGGGAAGATGGTCAAAGGCTTGATCTCCGCTACCTCAAAAAAAGCAGTGATCATCACCTGGAGCTTGGGTACAAGGCATGTTCTTTTTCTTAATACTTCTCAATCAATTTTATCATTGCTGTTTTATCTATTGTCTGACTGTGGTCTTGTGCGCAGGTAGAGAGGCATCTGAATGATGGAGACTTCGTTCTTTTCAACCGCCAACCTAGTCTTCACAAGATGTCCATTATGGGTCATAGAATCAGAATCATGCCATATTCAACATTCCGTTTAAATCTCTCTGTTACCTCACCATATAATGCAGATTTTGATGGTGATGAGATGAACATGCATGTTCCTCAATCGTTTGAAACCCGGGCAGAAGTTTTGGAGTTGATGATGGTTCCTAAATGCATTGTTTCACCTCAATCAAACAGACCAGTTATGGGCATTGTCCAGGATACCCTTTTAGGTTGCCGAAAGATTACTAAAAGGGATACCTTTATAGAAAAGGTCTTTGCTTGTTGTTCTATTGACTTTTTCTAATAACATGATGGCTCTATGTTACCTTGTAGTGAATATTTCAATGGTTTCAGGATGTCTTCATGAACATCCTGATGTGGTGGGAAGACTTTGATGGGAAGATACCTGCACCAGCTATTTTAAAGCCTAGACCTCTGTGGACAGGGAAGCAGGTGTTCAACCTTATCATTCCTAAACAGGTGAATCTTATTAGGAACTCTGCCTGGCATGATGAGAAAGAAAAAGGTTTTATCACTCCCGGTGATACACTAGTTCGTATAGAAAAAGGCGAGCTTCTTTCTGGAACTTTGTGCAAAAGGACTCTTGGAACTTCTGGAGGCAGCCTTATTCATGTTATATGGTATGCATCTGCACTTGATACGGAGCAATATAGAACTGGTCATTTTCTAATGGTCTGTACAACATGTGCAGGGAAGAGGTTGGGCCTGATGCAGCTCGCAAATTTTTGGGCCACACGCAGTGGCTTGTTAACTATTGGCTTCTCCAGAATGGTTTCAGTATTGGGATTGGGGACACTATTGCTGATGCAGCAACAATGGAAAAAATTAACGAAAGAATATCTGGGGCAAAGAGTGCTGTGAAGGACCTCATTAAACAAGCTCAAGAGAAGCAGCTAGAGGCTGAGCCTGGAAGAACCATGATGGAATCATTTGAGAACAAAGTTAACCAGGTACTTATACGGGCTCTTGCTTGCTTCTAGTTTGCTCGTTTGATTCTATCTACCTGCTATTATCTAACTTCTTCTTTTTTTTAATCTTGGTAGGTTTTGAATAGAGCTCGTGATGATGCTGGCAGTGACGCTCAAAAGAGTTTAGCTGAAAGCAACAACCTCAAAGCAATGGTTACTGCAGGTTCAAAAGGGAGTTTCATCAACATCTCACAGATGACTGCATGTGTGGGACAACAAAATGTTGAAGGAAAACGGATTCCTTTCGGTTTCATAGGTCGAACATTACCCCACTTCACAAAAGATGACTATGGGCCTGAAAGTCGTGGTTTTGTGGAGAATTCTTATCTTCGTGGTTTAACACCACAGGAGTTCTTTTTTCATGCTATGGGAGGTAGGGAAGGTCTGATTGATACAGCAGTGAAGACATCAGAAACTGGTTATATTCAGCGTCGTCTTGTAAAAGCCATGGAGGACATTATGGTTAAATATGATGGTACTGTTAGGAATTCATTAGGAGATGTTATTCAGTTTCTTTATGGAGAAGATGGCATGGATTCTGTCTGGATTGAGGGACAGAAATTGGATACGCTGAAGATGAATAAGGATGAATTTGACACCGTCTTCAAATATGAAATTGATGAGGAAAATTGGAATCCAAGTTACATGTTAACAGAGCATGTTGAAGATTTGAAGACTATACGAGAATTCAGGAATGTATTTGATGCTGAAGTCCAGAAATTAGAGGCAGATCGATACCAGCTTGGCACAGAAATTGCCACTACTGGTGATGTCACGTGGCCATTGCCTGTGAACCTCAAGAGGCTTATCTGGAATGCACAGAAAACATTCAAGGTTGATCTACGGAGACCATCTGACATGCACCCAATGGAAATAGTGGAGGCAGTAGACAAGCTCCAGGAACGGTTAAAAGTTGTTCCTGGTGATGATATGTTGAGCATGGAGGCTCAGAAGAATGCAACATTGTTCTTCAACATCTTGCTTCGGAGCACTTTTGCCAGTAAGCGTGTACTGCAAGAATACAGATTGACACGTGAAGCTTTTGAATGGGTTATTGGTGAAATAGAGTCTCGTTTTCTTCAGTCACTGGTAGCACCAGGTGAAATGATTGGTTGTGTGGCTGCTCAATCTATTGGTGAACCTGCCACACAAATGACATTGAATACATTTCACTATGCTGGAGTGAGTGCAAAAAATGTCACTCTTGGTGTTCCTAGGCTGAGAGAGATTATAAACGTGGCCAAAAAGATTAAGACACCTTCACTTTCTGTTTTCTTGAAGCCTCAGGTCAATCAGACCAAGGAGCAAGCTAAAAACGTCCAATGTGCTTTGGAGTACACAACTCTTCGTAGTGTAACTCAGGCTACTGAAGTGTGGTATGATCCTGATCCGATGAGCACAATTATTCCGGAAGACGTAGAGTTTGTTACATCATACTATGAAATGCCAGATGAAGAAGTTTCCCCAGAGAAGATTTCTCCATGGCTTCTTCGTATTGAGCTAAACCGAGAAATGATGGTTGACAAGAAGTTGAGCATGGCAAATATTGCAGAAAAGATTAATCTTGAGTTTGATGATGACTTAACTTGTATATTTAATGATGATAATGCTGATAAATTGATTCTTCGAATCAGGATCATGAATGATGATGGTCCAAAAGGGGAACTCCAAGATGAATCTGCTGAAGATGATGTCTTCCTGAAGAAGATAGAAAGCAACATGCTGACAGAAATGGCACTAAGGGGCATTCCTGATATTAACAAGGTTTTTATCAAACCAGTGAAGGTGAATAAGTTTGACGAAAATGAAGGATTCAAGAGTGTACATGAATGGGCACTTGATACGGAAGGTGTCAATCTTTTGGCAGTTATGTGTCACGAAGATGTCGATGCAACAAGGACCACTAGCAATCACTTGATTGAAGTCATAGAAGTTCTTGGAATAGAGGCTGTTCGGCGTGCCCTTCTAGATGAGCTGCGTGCTGTAATATCTTTTGATGGGTCTTATGTGAATTATCGACATTTGGCAATTCTTTGTGATACAATGACATACAGAGGACACTTAATGGCCATTACAAGGCACGGAATTAATCGTAATGATACCGGACCCCTGATGAGATGTTCATTTGAGGAAACTGTGGATATCCTCCTCGATGCTGCTGTTTATGCAGAGACGGACAACCTTAGAGGCGTGACTGAGAATATCATGCTTGGTCAACTTGCACCAATTGGCACAGGAAATTGTGCCTTGTACTTGAATGATCAAATGTTGCAGCAGGCAATCGAGCTTCAGCTTCCTAGTTACATGGAAGGATTGGATTTTGGCATGACGCCTTCTCGTTCACCCATTATTGGGACTCCTTATCATGAGGGGATGATGTCACCTAATTATGTGTACAGTCCTAATGCTCGGGCTTCACCCATCACGGATGCTCAGTTTTCACCTTATGTTAGTGGAATCCCATTTTCTCCCACTTCTTCACCAGGGTATAGCCCCTCATCTCCAGGTTATAGCCCATCATCACCTGGATATAGTCCTACTTCTCCTGGTTACAGTCCCACTTCCCCGGGCTACAGTCCTACATCACCTGGCTACAGTCCAACCTCTCCTGCGTACAGTCCTAGTTCACCTGGATATAGTCCAACCAGTCCCACTTATTCTCCTACTAGTCCATCATACTCACCTACATCACCCAGCTACAGCCCAACTTCACCTAGTTATAGTCCCACGTCTCCAACTTACAGCCCTACATCTCCAACTTACAGCCCTACTTCTCCAACTTATAGCCCTACCTCACCTAGCTACAGTCCCACTTCTCCTAGCTACAGTCCCACATCTCCTACTTACAGCCCCACCTCGCCTGTCTATAGCCCTACTTCTCCAGTCTACAGCCCCACTTCTCCTGCGTATAGTCCTACTTCTCCATCTTACAGTCCAACTTCACCTTCTTATAGTCCTACTTCACCTTCCTATAGTCCAACATCTCCGTCATACAGCCCAACATCACCCGCATATAGCCCCACTTCACCAGGTTACAGCCCAACGTCACCAAGTTATAGCCCCACTTCCCCTACTTATAGCCCAACGTCTCCAAGTTACAATCCTTCTTCTGCAAAGTATAGTCCATCCATAGCTTACTCCCCAAGCAGCCCACGGTTGACACCATCCAGTCCTTATAGCCCAACATCTCCTAACTACAGGTGAGTTATGTATGCCTTTTGTCTTGGTCTTTTTGTATTACTTCATTTGTTTGCAATTGCTTCTTTAGCTCAAATAAGAAGAGGCTTGATGTATTCTTTTTTTTTTCATCAAATTTTTTAGCTTTTGAATCTTACATTAAAGTTTGTTTTGTTTCTACTTTCTAGCCCAACTTCTCCATCGTACTCGCCAACATCCCCGACGTACTCTCCTACATCTCCAACATATTCACCATCAAGTCCTACGTACAGTCCAACAAGGTAAAACCCACACCAATTGGCATAGGTTGGTTTGATTTTCATTCATTCTACTATTAGATAGTTGTTCCTTGGTACGACCATGCATTATTTTTTACGTCAATTGAGATAGTTATTTCTTTCCTACCCCGAGGGTCATTTTTTGTTGTTTACTTGGTGGTGTTTAGGCTGTTATTGGGGAAGAATGATTTATGTTGTGTGAGATTCCCTAGGAGATCTACTATACGTGTTGCATGCATTTGTTTTCACATTTATGGTTATTTAATGGATATTTGTTGTCATCTATATGATAAACCTTTCCCCACGGAGGTGAGGGCTTTTGTCACCCCAGTTTGTTTTGTTGGTTGACTGGTTGGATAGTCGCTTACTCTTCCTGGCATTCAAGGATTTGCTTTTAGGGCTTCAGTCATGATAATTAAGTGGATGCTTTGGTATACCTTTAAGCGTTCTTGGGCTCTCCTTTCGAAGAGGAAAGTTTCTCTGGGATTCAGGTCCATGTAAGCTAGTTACTGTCTATATAAATTGTAAAACATAATTTTATCTGAACAGCCTTCAAGGTATTTCTTGATATAAATGTGGATTATTGGGAATAGGGGTGTGGATGGTTCGATTTGGTCTGGTATTGCATTTTCTTTTCTCAAAGTCAAATTGAACGGTACCAGTTCAATTGGGTTTGAGACCAAAAACTAATTAAATGTACTTATTTTTATCATAAATTATTAAATTATTTATTATTTTGTTGTAAAACTTTATAGATATTATTTTTATTAATAATGTATTATTATTTTTATTTTATTTTAGGTAAATCAGTTTGATCTGGTTTGGAAGACCTTAAATCTAGTTGAACCGAATGGGTGGTCAGAACTGATTAATGCACATTAAGGAGCATTTAGTAAGCATCAAACTACAGGGATACATGGTCTTCATAATTTTGTCAAGGTGAATACTCGGGGTCCATTAGAAACCAGACAGTGAAGCGTAACTGCAAGAAGTTCACTAGGTAATCTAGGAGTTAAAATTAGTCACCAAGACTAAGCATTGACCACCCGTAGAACAGGAAAGGAAGATTTGTCTAGACTTTTAGAGAAGCTTATTGCTCACCTTATTGGCAACATTCTGGTCGTCTTTAACCTTACTGGATGCTGAAAATTAGACCATGACTAAGCGGGAACAAATTATATCAGAATACGCTGACCTAAGGTTGAGGATTGATCCAAGGGCCCAAATATTATACCTTGGTGATGTAAGGTCTAGAGGATACCCAGATGTTTCTTGACAAAGAAAAATTGCATGCAAAGTTGTGTCAGGTAAAATGGATATGATGCCATCTAAAAGTGCAGGTTAATATGTTCAAACATCAGAAAGATTATTAACATGTTAGATGATCGAGCAGTCTTGTTTGATCCCAGAGTTTTTAGATTTAGAACGTGTCTGATGTGTGTTTTTACTTATCATGTGTACTATTGTTTATGTAATTACATGCTGTCTATGGAATTGGAACACCCGTCTTCGTGGGTTGAAAATGAAGCCAACCGTTTTTTATGCTTTAAGTTGAACGACTAGTTTATAGTTCTAACTCGACATGATGCGTTATTGAAGGACCTGTCTTAGTTTGTTGATTTCCTTGGATGTTTCGACCGTGCTTTTAAATCCTTCCGCTAGTAGTTGATTACTAAGAACTATTGCTTTAGTTTCTGTTGGTTCCAGTTGCTAATGCCCTGTTTGGTAACACTATTAGACACTCCTATCACTATTAATTTTAAAATTGATTTTGTTGGTAATCACCTTGAGGTTTTTGACTAATAGTATCAATTTTGAAATTTGTAGTGCAAACAACACATGTTATGTAATACAAGTGTCAACTTGTATCAATTTTGATATTGATACTCCATCTTCGAGAAATATCAATATCAATACTGATATAGTATCATTTTCGATACTCTAACCAAACAGGGCATAAGCTTTACAATGCTGTTCTTTTCGCCGTGATGGCTTTCCTCTTCTTCAATAACGTAGGTCGTTTTTCGCTCACGAAGATCAGTTAAGTAGTGAACACGGTAACAGTACCTCGATTCCTTCTAATGTTCTTTAATGTTCTTTGGTAAATGCAGCCCGTTCAACTCTGGTGTAAGCCCAGATTACAGTCCTAGTTCTCCACAATACAGGTACTCTTTTCCTTTCCCCCTTTCTCCCCCTATCCACTCGATAATCCCGATATTTTCTTCGACCATACGACATTTTATATTCCTGTTTCTTCCAGTCCAAGTGCGGGCTACTCTCCGACGGCACCGGGCTACACACCTTCATCGGGTCAGTATACTCCGAGGACCAAGGACGATGACTCGGGCAAACGATGAGAGTTCAGTTCCAGGAATCATGTTCCCCTTGTTTGGTTGGAGAGCTCACTGGCTGCTGGATGCAAAGGTGGTCGTTCGAACTTGGTGGCCTGGAGCCATCGATTGGCTGTTGTTTGGAAGCGACGAGGACGTTGGGTGGGCGTCCGATGAAGGTCTTTCTCACCAAAAAAAAGAAAAAAAATGTCGTGATTGCATGTTTTTTATTTTACCTTGTCAAATCAGGGGAGAGTAGAACTGGAAGGCTCATGATGTGTTTGTATTCTCGTTAGAAATCAATCTACTCATGGATCTCTACATAATATTTTTATGTAGAACATGTTTCTCATCATTTGGTATTGCATTTACAAGTTTGTAGCCCAACATCTGTGTTCACCTCCTCCTGAGAAGCTCTCCTGTTCCTACCATTCCTCTAAATTCGTTTAGAAATCAAATCATTTTTAATTTTTTATAATATTTGATTTTATGATAAATTTTTAATACTTCAAAATTTCATATTATTATTATTATTATTATTATTATTGTTATTATTATTATTAACACATTAATTAAAGTTGAAACTAAAAGTTGGACTTTATTCACTTGATTTTCAAAAAATCTTTATTGTGCATTGAGAAAATCAAATTTGAGTCATCCGGGGAAATAGGGTTCTACAACTTATGTTCTTATTCCAAAACAACTTAGAGATAAGTTAGTTTGAAGTGTAAATTCATAAGATATTGTGAAAAATCAAAGAAAAAAGGATCTATCTCAACGAGAAATAGTTGAGGAACAAAATAATCTTATAATAGAAACACAACTTGATTTACATGCAATTAGCAACAAAAAAAACAAAATTTTACCTGTGTATGAATGATTTCTATTTATACTCATGTGAGTCTTCATGTTTAATAGTAAACATAGATGAGGAAAATCACAGATCTAGTAAACTATATTGATGCCATGATATTGCCCAAATCAGAATTATAGCTAAATGCTATGAAAGAAGAAATGAACTCTATAAAATTAATAGTGTGAAAATTGTGTGATTTATCCAAGAATAGGAAGGGTAAATGAGTATTTAAGAAAAAGTTTCGAACTAATAGATCTATAAAAAAGTTTAAGCCCTGGTTAGTTGCCAAAGGTTATAATCAAGAAACGTATATAAATTATCAAGAAACTTACTCATTATTTGCATCAATAAGAATAATTTTGACACTATTGTAACACATATTGACTTGGAATTACACTAGATGGATGTCAAGAATGCATTCCTTAATAGAGAGTTAAGGGAAGATATTTATATGCTACGGATTTTAAGAGGAAGGCCAAGAGGAAAAGGTGTGTAAATTGAAAATGTCAATTTATGGTTTGAAATAGTTATCTTGACAATGGTATCTCAAATTTCATGATATTATTATTCAACTCAGTTGAATAGCTGTGTATGTCACGAAGAGTGGGAGCATGATTATATTATCTTTATATGTGGAGATATATTGCTCGCTGAAAATGACATTGGATTGTTGAATAAGGTAAAAACTAAGCTAAGTGAGGCATCCTATGCCCTTGGCGTTTAGATACGAAGGGACATGAAGTCTAGGTTGTTAAGTATAAACTAAGAAAAATACTAAGGTTTGTATAATGAATGAAAAACGGTTGGGAAAAAAGCAATGTCCCAGAGAGGGACAATGTCCGCTTAAGGTGCTGTATGTTGAGACAATTGGAAGTCTAATGTATGCAATGATGAGTATAAAACTATCCTATGAGCTTGGTTAGTAGGTACCAAATTAATCCTGGTCCAGCACATTGTGAAGCTGTTAAGAGGATTATGAAGTACATAAAGGGTATGGTGCACCACAAGTTAGTTTACCAAGCGTATCTCAAATTTCATGATATTATTATTCAACTCAGTTGAATAGCTGTGTGTATGTCACGAAGAGTGGGAGCATGATTATATTATCTTTATATGTGGATGATATATTGCTCGCTGAAAATGACATTGGATTGTTGAATAAGGTAAAAACTAAGCTAAGTGAGGCATCCTATGCCCTTGGCGTTTAGATACGAAGGGACATGAAGTCTAGGTTGTTAATTATAAACTAAGAAAAATACTAAGGTTTGTATAATGAATGAAAGATGGTTCGGAAAAAAGCAATGTCCCAGAGAGGGACAATGTCCGCTTAAGGTGCTGTATGTTGAGACAATTGGAAGTCTAATGTATGCAATGATGAGTATAAAACTATCCTATGAGCTTGGTTAGTAGGTACCAAATTAATCCTGGTCCAGCACATTGGGAAGCTGTTAAGAGGATTATGAAGTACCTAAAGGGTATGGTGCACCACAAGTTAGTTTACCAAGCAGAAACACTTGATGTGCTTGGTTACTCTGATGCAGATTTCGTAGGGGAAAAAGATGATGGAAAGTCCACTTTGAGACACTTGTTCATCTTTGGTGGTGCAACTGTTTCTTAGGGAAGCAAGAAATATATGTGTGGCACAATACACACATCTGAGTATATTGCATGTTGTGTGGCTATTATTCATGTCGTCTGGATTAAACGATTTCTGATAGATTTATACCTCAATATATATGTATTTTATAGATAGTGGAAATATACATCTCGTGGACAGTGAAAATGTATAGGAATATATATGTATTTCATAGATAAGTGAAATATAAAATATTTTTACTTCACATAAAGAGAGAATATGTTTACTTATTGGCCAAGTAGGAGATGTTGTGTAATTTAAGAAATGGCCAACAAATAGAAATTAAGACCAATATATAGTAAACATTCCCCTCTTTGGAATCGGTATTGATGATACATAATATTCTCCTTGGTGTTAAGGAGAAAATGGAATTAATGGACTGTATTGATTTGGGTGGAGGGAATGGGTGTCAAAAACCTTATAAATAGGTGGCTAATCTCTATGGGATGAACACAAAAAAAGGCCCAATCAGAGTCCCAAGTCGGTCTCACCATTTCTCTTCCCCTTCAAAGGCTGCTGTGTTGGCCGTCGGAGACCTCGGAGCTGCCGCTTTCGCCTTAGGGTTGGTCAGCCCAAAACAAACACGCTCTTTGTCAAAAACACACTAGCATGACACAACTCAACCAACATAGTAGTTAGGCACCGTTAGATTATCCTTCACTAATTAGGTTGTGAGCAGGGGTGACCATAACTTGGTTTGCAAATTTGATTTTTTTTCTTTGGTACAATTTGATTTGATTTTATAAAAAATAATTGATTATTTATGCATATAAACTGATTTTAAATAAATATTTGTGAGGTGCGGTTGGCCGATAACTTGAATTTGATTTCAAACATATAAATGTATGTTAAAAAAAATGAGGGAGAGAGGATGCTAGATTATGCTACATATGATGTTCAGTGATATGATTGCTGATCTTTTGACAAAAAGAATGCCGGCAGAAAATTTCATTAAACATGTAAGTTTGATGGGACTCAAGAACATATGAGTCAAAGAAAATAATTATGCATCCCACGAATAATGAGAATGTATAGGAATATATATGTATCTCATAGATAGGTGAAGTATAAAATATTTTTACTTCACATAAAGAGAGAATATATTTACTTATTGGCCAAGTGGGAGATGTTGTGTAATTTAAGAAATGGCCAACAAATAGAAATTAAGGCCAATAGCAAGCATTCTCTCTTTGGAATCGGTATTGATGATACATAATATTCTCCTTGATGTTAAGAAGAAAATAGAATTAATAGACGGTACTGATTTGGGACAAAGAGAATAGGTGTCACAAGCCCTATAAATAGGTGACTAATTCTTATAAGATGAACATAAGAAAAACCCCAATGCCAGAGTCCCAAATCGGTCTCACCATTTCTCTTTCCCTTCGAAGGCCGCATTGTTGGCCGTCAGAGACCTCAGAGCAGCCGCTTTCATCTTAGGGTTGGTCGGCCCAAAATAAACATACTCTGTGTCGCATTAACATGACACAACTCAACTAACATAGTAGCCCGGCACCGTTAGATTATCCTTCACCAATTAGGTTGCGAGCACGGGTGACCATAACTTGGTTGGGTGCAAATTTTATTTTTTTTATAAAAAATAATTGATTATTTACGCATATATACTGATTTTAAATAAATGTTTGTGTGGTGCGGTAGTCACATAACTTGAATTTGATATCAAACATATAAATGTACGTTAAAAAAAGGCCGGATCACCTCGGGTGGGCACGAGGAGGTCGGTCGGCTCTCACGTTAGGGGGCCGACAATACATTGAAAAGATGGTGATTTGAGGCGTCAAATCACCATCTTGACAATGTGAGGGGGGACCGGACCCTCAGTGCCCACCCGAGGGGATTCGGTCTCTTAAGAAAAACGAGAGAGAAAGAGGAAGGAGAGATTAATTTATTATTATATGCGCTAGATTATGTTACATCTCCTCTGGAATGCTCTGGAGAGCCGGGCTCCATGGCCCCCGCTGCCCCTTGCGGTCCTCCGACGCCGCCGCCATCTTCTTCACGTGCCGCCCCTGCAGGACGTGCAGCAGCAGCAGCTCCGTCGCCCTCGGCAGCGTCGCGTCGCTGTCGCCGTCCCCGCCCCCGCCGCCGCCCATGGAGTGCGCCATCTGCCTCAGCTGCTGCCTGCTCACCACTATCTTCAACCGCACCACCCCGGCCTCGCCGCCGCCGCCGCCGTGCACCCGCTCCTCCCCGGCCTGTGGCGCCGCGGTGCTCCTCGCCGGCCCCTCTCTCGCCGCATATGATCTACCCCCGGCGGCGGCGGCGGCAGGCCTGTAGCATCCCATGATCTTCCCCGGCAGGTGCTCTTCCCTCTCCGCAACTCCGGCCCGTCCGCAGCAGAGGAAGAGATGATCAGCTGCCGCCGGAGATGCAGCCATGTCTGCCGTTGCGGGAGCTCCTTATTTATATATACGGGAGGACGCAGCCAGCTCGATGCCCGTCCCTACACGCTCCTCGCCGACCCCCCCCCCCCCCCCACCCTCCCCCCCCCCTATTAATTAAATTAAAAACTTGGGAGGAATGCATATGATCATCATCTGAGAGGGCCGGGCAGCCCCTCTGAGCCCCATCGCCGGCGTTATCTTCTGCTTGCGGAAGCGATCAGAATATTCGTCCCTCTCGTCAACACGGCTGGATCGGGAGGCGTGAATGCGGGCTCTGCTGCGGGTGGGAGACGGGCCGGCCCGCCGTCTACCCGTTCGATCCCCCCATTATCTTATCTAACACCCACCCGTCACATGGAGGCACCGGCGCCGGCGGTGGCGGCGCTGAACGGACAAAGAAAGCCCGGCCGAGGAGAGATTAATGGCGGTCGACGGTGCCGGCGAAGTGTGGGGTTGGCGCCGGTACGAATGATGCTCGAGGAGGAGGAGGAGAAGGTCGCAATCTTAAAAGAGACGGAGAAAGGCGACGGCGGCAACGGTGACAGCTCGCAGCGGAGAGATGTCTCCGGGTATCGATCTTTGGCGGCGGCGCCACCGGCGTGACCAGCTGGGGCGCAAAGGAACCCATTCGAACAGAGTTTGGTCATCAGACAGTCGTTTAGGTGACTCATATTTTTATATTAAATATTTTATCTTATCATGTATTAATTAGTGATTACATTATGTATTTAATATAAAAATATAAATCATCTCAGAGAACTCTCTTAAGAAGTCTCTTGAAATGATTCGAACTTATTCGAACAACGCAAGATATATATCGTTAACCGATCCAAAATCATAACATGACTCGGAATTTTAAACATGAAAATTTCTTCCCTTTCTCCCAACATGAGATGATTATTTGACTCAGACTCATCGGCCAGATTTCAACTTTAACACGTATACGTTGTTATAGGTCACGGTGTCGATGAAGAAGGTGCACTAAAAACTCACAGTTCAAATATCACGACTCAAAATCGCGATATTAGATTAAAAAATTTAAAATTCGATACTGTCTAAAAAGGAGCAGTACTGTTCAACTCTTGATCCCTAGCTAGCTTCATGATACATATATATATGATTGCCTTAGTAGAACTCTAATCAAATCGATGCTAACGATGATATATCATCGCTTAATCACTTCAGTAAATTCAAATGATGACACGGCAAAAGGGAGGAGGCGACGAGTAAACCGTTGTGGTGTGGTTGAAGAAAGAAAAAATTAATTAAGTTCCTGAACAAAGGACGACTTTCTTCCGGTTAGTCATGTAAATGATTAATTATTAGCGACGTGGTCAAAGGGTTTCCATGCATCATTTTCTCTCTTCTGGGATTGAGTTAAGATATATGAATGATAGCCGTCCTCAAGATGAGTATATATATATTATGCAATGCAGCTGTGATGCATCCAAGCATATATATATTATTCGTATAGATATATGACTGCAGATTGGGGTCGGCCGGGTATCTGATATAGAATATCATTAAGAGGGTTTTAACGCGGGGGATGATCTCAGTACGTAGTCCCATCGCTACAGCTCATAATTAAATATTGAGTCTTTGATATATATATATATATATATATTGATCTATTGATTTATTTATCGTCTTGGAATAATATTGTTGCCGATCGGGAATTGTATGGTTGGGGCTCCAAGAACATAGCAACATCAACCAGAAATACTGAGTAGCTGTCGTGCAGTAATATTGCACGACGAACTTGGTTTATCCCCGTGTTTGGTACGAGGATACCTTGGGGATAAATTCAGTTTATGCCCAAAATTTAGGGGATTAACTTGATTTATCCTCAAAAAAATTGGGTACCAAACTGGCCATAAGTGTTTGGATCAAAGGTAGGTAAAGATGGACGACTCTCTCGACCGATCCGGATTAGTTGTTAACTTGTTATATTATACCATCTGATCAATATATATAGATCTGATGAGGGCCATTGTTGGTTAGAATTTTTATAATCATTGAATGTGAAAATAAAGAAAAATAGAAAAAATAGTACTATTTTAGGTAATTAAAACACTATTGAAATCTTATAACTCAGATGTCTACGTGCTATTGTAAACACTTGGGTTTCTTGTGATCAACCTGACTCTAAAAATTAAAGGTTATAGCCAGAAGCCGTAGGTGAATTGAATCTGATGGGTATTGTAGATTGAGTTGGTAGAGTACAGGCCGGTGTTGCTTTTAGAACAAAAGTACAGAGCAGCACTCTTGAAACTCATATTTAAAGAGGTTACCCTTAGACTAGTTTGTTAGTAGTCCTAACTAGGGATGTTGGTTACTTGTTGGTTTAACCCCCCCCCCCCCCCCCCAAAATAAAAAAAATAAAAAAACAAAATAAGTAGTTTGAGTAGGTTTGATTTGAGCATTGATATTGATTTGGTTTAATTTCTAAGGTCCTTCAAAACAAACTATACAGCTAAACAAATTAGATCGCATATTTTGGTAACAAGTATATTAATGATTTATGTATACACTTTTATGTAAAATAAATAATTTACTAACTTTTAGCACAGCTAAACAAATTAGATAGAATATTTGTTAATAAGTATATTAATAATTTGTCTATACACTTTTATGTAAAATAAATAATTTACGAGTTTTAAGATAAAGTATATATAAATATATATACCAAAATTAAAAATGGTTTAAAACTGACTAAATAAAAGTATACACAGGCATAAATGTTATATCTCGATAAAATATGATTTGAACCCATCAAATTGGACTAAACCAAATTAGTTCGGTTCGATTTAATTTGCTTCACTAAATATGTTTGGTTTGAAAAAAAAGAAACCTTCAAAAATCAAACCATAATCACCCCAATCGTGACCCAACTTGGATAAGGTTGATTCAAGTCATATTATTTTTACCAATTGACTAAGTTAAGTGGATCAGACCGATCCCATGATAAAAAAATGAACAGTTGTGGTAACAAACCAGCCAAAATCCCATTTAAGGGCTTTGTTTCTCACACTTATGTGGTGTTTATTTTGGCTTAATCCGAAACATCTTTTTTTTAACAAGGAAATATCAAGACTTATATTAACCAGACATATTTTTACACAACTGAGATCTAGGATATGCTGCGGTAGAGAGTAGAAAAAAAAAGCTAAGATAGAGTTACAATGTAAAGACCACCTAGCTAAGAGATAAGCAACATAGTTACAAGATCTATGTACAAAAGAAAGAGGCATGTGAGGAAAAGAGGACAAGATGAAAGAGCACTTGCAGATAGTAGATTCCATCGTCCAAAGGCTCGGATCAGTCCCATTAACCACATCTATAACAGCTTTTGCATCACTTTCAATGCAAATATACTGACTAGAGGAAGATGCCCAACTTTAGGCTTCATAGATTGCCACTGCTTCTGCACCTCAGGCCGCCTGGTTGAATAGAGTTTAGTGCACCAAAAAATTAAAGCTCCAGCTCCATCTGTCATGCACCTTGAATGCAATGGTACCTGCAAGGACTAACGGGGTGTTTGGTTGCATGATAATGAATGTTTTTGTTTTAATTTTTAAAAATTGTAAGAAAACTTGTTAAAAGAGGTGTTTGGTAACCATGATAATTTTATGTTTTAAAAGTGATTTTCTTCTTAAACAAAAAAGAGGGTCTCACCTCTTTCTTTTTCTTGTGGTCCCCCATTTTGTTTGGTCATGTGAGGTAGTTACTCTTTTTTGTAATCACATCCTTCCAAACATGATAATTTTATGTCATGAGTTGGTTCACTTTTTATTTTAATACAATTTTTTATCATGAAAGTGTACAAAAAATTATCATGCAACCAAACACCCCCTAAGGTTGCACAATCCACATTGATTTTAAGGTTATTAAAAGAAGGGGGTGACCAAACCATCGGTGAATCAGTAAAAACAAGTGGGCCCTTCTTCATGCATAATTCCATTGTGTCCATTACTTGGTTAAAAATAGCAAGTGGCTGGACCAACTTATGCTGGAAAGAGTATATGCATTAAGCATGCCACAAGGTATCTCGATCACAACCATGAATGTCAATGTATGGTGTGAGCCATCTCACAACCATAACATTTACACCAACATGCCACAAGGTAGAATTAAACACACTGTTAAATATCACTTCTTTTTCTCTAAAATGGGAGATCTTGTCGGAATAGAACAAGTAGTTTAACTAATTACCTCCAAATCTATCATCCCATTTGGTTAATTCCATACGAAGTGGTGCAACCTAACCTTTGTTGTTACGGTGGCTTGTCCTAAATGGAGGTCTAGTTATTATAATTAATAATGTGTGTTTGGTTAAAAATAATCTTCTATACACTTTTGTGATAAAATTATACACGGAATTATAAAATATAAAATAACTAGAAACGCAAAATTATCATGCATGGTGAGATAATATAACGAAAGTGTGGGAATCAATTAAGTATAACAAAAAGGGTGGAGGCCACAAAGAAAGAAAAAGAGGCCTCACCTTTTTTCCTCTGGTCAAAGAAGAAATCCTTTGTAAACATATATGTTTATCATGAATGACAAATAACAGTTCCAACATGTTTTGTTACCAAAAAAAAACAATTTTTTTGTTACTTTTAGTTCTTAAGCCTTTTGTAAACATGCATGCCCTCATAAAGGTGACAGAACAAAGTTGTCCTCATGTAATTTCTAGTAATCTAATTTTGGAGACTTGAAGGTTCGAAATAAAATTTGTAAAATGTCAAAAAATTCGACTCATGAACAGAAAGTTAGATTAGATGGTACATGTAGCGTCAAGATTTTTATTAGGGTTGTTCACTATTCGGCTCAACCCGAAAAATCTGATTTGGTTTGGCTTAAACTATCGATCCATTTGGTTTGATTTCTAAGACTTTTGAAAGTAAATCAGATCGGTAAACCGAACAACCCGAATTAAATTAAATAATTTATTTTAAATCTATTTAATACAATACTTATCTTTTATTATAAAAATAAATTTGTTTGAAGAATTTTGAAGAAAAAAATTAATGAATTGTATAAACATATACATTAAATTTTAATAGAATATGATTTAAATTGAAAAAAATGAAATTATATACCGACATGTCTACTATACCTTAATAAAATATAGTTTGAACTGGACCGAATCAAACCAAACTGAATTAATTTGGTTTGGTTTGGGAGATTGTTTGGTCTAGTTTGGTTTGAGAAAAAAACTGAAAAATCAAATCAAACCATACCATGAACACCCCTATTCTTTATACCCAAAAAAGCAATATCTTATCATTTATTTTTCTCTCCAATATAAGAATACACCATCACTAGGGGTGCACATAGTTCGATTTGATTGGGTTTTAGTTTAATATTTCCAAAATTGAATCTGAGCAATAAATGAAATTGAATTAGACTGAATCAGTTAAACTAAACGCCAAATTGGCAGTGAATCAAATGATTTGGTTCATCAGTTTAGCTTGCACTATTTATTTATAAAATAAAATGAAATAACTAACCAGGGCCATTTTCTTGATTTAATATTTTATTGGTTGGGAATTCGACATCATTTGAAATGAATCTATGATAATATATATGCAACATTAATATATTATAAAATAAGCTACGTACATTAACCAGTTCTGTTCGAATTTAGAGAGGGGCCAAAGCAAGCTAAACTGACAAGATGTCAAGAGCTCGGTTCTGTTCAAAAAATTGAACGCTCAAACTTCCAAACCGAATCGAATCAGGTATTTCAGTCCGGTTCGGGTTATCGAATGTTCCTAGTTAGCGTCATGACTAATTTCTGTCCATCTGGATGTGAACCATCATTTTGGGCCTGGGCTTTAAGTGTGCATGTGCTCTCTTCAAATCTTGAACAAAAACGGGATGTTGGGCCGATTTTGGAATCCTCCGCTATTGTGGGCTTAGCCCATTTGGTTTAGAGCGTTTCTTCTGTTTCTTTTTCTCAGAGTTTCAAAGGCAAGGAATTAATGGTAGCTGATGAAAAATAATGGGGTGTTTGGTTGTATGATAACGAAGGTTTTTGTTTTAATTTTTAAAAATTGTAAGAAAACTTATTAAAAGAAGTGTTTGGTAGTCATGACAATTTTATGTTTTAAAAGTGATTTTCTTCTTAAACAAAAAAAGAGGGTCTCACTTTTTTTTTCTTGTGGTCCCCCACTTTGTTTGATCATGTGCGGTAGTTACTCGTTTTTGTAATCACATCCCTCCAAACATGATAATTTTATGTCATGAGTTGGTTCACTTTTTCTTTTAATACAATTTTTTATCATGAAAGTGTACAAAAAATTATCATGCAACCAAACACCCCATAAAGGTTTTCACAATATCAGAGACAAGTTATTACTCTATCTACATGAAGTGCTGCCGTTTTGGCACCATTCATTTTGGATCCAAGCCTGATTTGACCATGATATGTAGAATTGGTCGAATCAGATTGGAATCAGCAGATTATAGAATCGAATCCGTCGATCTTGATCCCATTCAGGCTGAAAAAACCGATTTCATATGGAATTTAAGAAGAATTGGTCGACTTGGTCAATATGGGGCCTGATTTGGGTGCCATATATATCTGTCCATTTTCAGCTGCTTAAGGCTGATATTGGTCCCGAAGGATCGATTCTTGCAACAATACTTCTAGGGCTTGCTATTCTAGAGGCAGTTGGGCAATTTCAGTGATCCCTCTTTCATCTTCAATGATTCCTAGTTGATTCTAGTGTGGTTCAATTGCTGTGGCAGAGATTCTGCCTATTCTACGGTGATTCTTCTGAGGGCTCTGTCAATTTCTCTTTCCAATCTTTCGTTTTTCCCCCCGTTGGTGAGACTCCTTCCATGTAAACCTACTTTCAACGATTTTTAAACTCGGCCATGACCTGAACTACCCCTTAAATGGGTGTTGAGGTCCCCCTTGCCCTGACAATTACCCAATGGGTGACTGTCATGGCCGAACAACTCCCTTGTTCTGTCTTCCCTCTAGCATGTTTACTTTTTTTCGATTAATGTATTACTTCATTTTAAAATTCTAAGTTGTTAACGTTGCAGAATTAAAAGATTAAATGATAGAGCAAGGAGTCTCCAATGCACCGACTTCATGTGACATTGGGTGGAAGCACAACCACATGGTGGATATGGAGAATAAGAAGGTAAAATGCAAGTGGTGTGAGAAGCAAATAAATGGAGGAGTGTTTCGATTATTTGGGCTAGATGCCAATGTAAGAAAATTTGACAATGTGCCTAAAGAGATCAATGAGGCTATGATCCGGAGGACGAGTATCGGAGGCGGGGGATTTAGAGGAGGTGGCAATTCTACTTTTGGTGCATGTACTAGTGATGCAGATGCATAGATTTGGGCTCCAAGTAGTAGTCTAGTGGGGGAAGTCAATGTTGACATCAAGGGTAGTTTGATAAGTAGTAGCCAATCATCCAAAGGCTGTTTCTTCTTTAGGTTTTTAGCCATATAATTAATTCATAGATCTTCTATGAGAGATAACTAACGACTTTAGCTAGATCGTCGAATCACTATTTTCATATGGGTCTGTGATAATCATGAGAAACAAGAAAGAATAAAGTATTTATGAGCATAGTGAAAATGAGGATGACAACAATATCATCAATTTTAGTAAAAAGTATATCATTTGTATCAATAACATTTATCATGTATATTATAATTGTAATGATCATGTGTTATTATTGTGACAGCATGTTATATAATAAATTTATATTTTTTAAAAAAAAATTAGAGTGCTTCATAATTTTTATAAATTTTTATATTTTTTTTGAAAAAAAATCCGATTCAACATGATTCCGAATCGATTTTTATTTTTGAGAACGGTCTGATTCAAATTTCATGAAAATTTTCAAGAAGCATGCCTATATAATATCTAACTAATCTATAGAAACGGGAATCATCTTCCTTTGTCACTGTTTTGCTTTCACATCCAACTTGGGATGCCTCTTCACGAAGTGTGGATCACCTTTGTCACGACCCAAAAAAATGCAGCGTAATTTTTTTTTTCCAAGACGTGATAGCGGGATAAAACACATAAATAAGTAAGGTTCGGCAACAAAAGCATAATCTAAAATAAACCACACCTGCTACACAACATTGTAGTGTTCCATCACTCGGAATCAAAAGATTCCAAATAGAAAATTATAAACTACCATGTAGGTGTACTTGGCTTATCTTAAACCATCACAAAGTCAAGATACTCCATCAAAATGAGACATAACATGTTAAGGTGACACCACAAGGTCACCGATCCAAATCCACAAAAATGAGAGGGCATCAACCCTACAACCAAGCTCCACCATAAAAAAGGAGCTAACCACAATCCATACAAAAATAAGCCAAGATCAGGTCATCTCGCCATCTACAAAATGCCGCTATCGAGAGGACATAAAACATCTAAAAGAGAAGGGTGAGTCAGTCGTTCCCCAAGTTGGTATAATCCGGTTCGCCCACTGGGTTCTCTTTGGGTCCCACTTTAGGACTCTCCTCATCCAAACTTGTAAAATGATAAAATAATCCACAGGGTGAGTCATAATGACTCTGTAGACACCCCATCATCTACCAAATTGGATAGCCAAAGGCCCTAACATGATATATACAATTACCCAACCTGCACTGGATACATACAATATAGAACTAAACAATATATACATATAAGAAATTTGGCATTCCACAAATTTTAAGACATACAACCATAACCTACCAACAACTAGGACCAAAGAGGGCTTCTCACAAATATGTATAGTATGATGAAGATGTTATGCAATGCAACACCAACTAAAAGACTTATCATGCATATCATACAAAACATATATGCTTAAATGAACTAATGAACACAACATAGATACTAACACCAATACTACTCTACAATGCATTTATCCACTACATGAAACATTAACATTTTCATTTTTCGCAAGGAAAGTGTTGTCTTGTGATCTCAACGAGCTATGACTAGATCTACCATATATAGTAGTAATTGTATAGCTAAGCTAAATCCCGTAGTGCACCTAGACAAGGGTGGCACTTAGGATAACCCGCGGGATCTAGGATTGAAAGATGCACCAGACGGTTCTAAGCTCCGCTGCCCACGGACACGACTACTAATTCAGTTTAGCTTGGCCTCATTTAATATCTTTAATACACATGCATCACAACACCCTCATACAATGCCATGATCAATCTCACAAATACGCAATCTGTTTTGCAATGACAAACTATCACTATCAAGATGAAGACATGCCACCATAATAGTCAATAAACAAACTAATGAACCATGCATTTCCACAATCTAAGCAAAGAGACACAAAGATATGATAATAGACACCCATGCTACTAGCACTCTATCTATCATGGTTAAGCAAAATGACATTCTCATACATACTTATAGATGATGTGCCAACATGACTTAGACCCCTAAAACAATCATACATGAAAGATTGATGGTGCTACATGAAAATTTTAGATTTATATAATTGATCCAAACTCTATGTAATTAGGTTAACTCACAACTTTAAACATTATCTAAAACAAAGAATTAGTTGATCTAACAATAATCTAAGGGGTTAACAAATTATTTGCTAAGGTTCACCACCTACCATAGAAGAGATAACATGTGGTATAATAGGATTAACCATAAACAAAAGGGGTTGACAATTTAATAAACAAGGTTTACTACATATCGCACAAGAAATAATCAATAAACTATAATATAGCTAATTATGCTATCGTTACTAATTAACTTGTAAACACATGCTAAATTAACCAAGATAGACATAACTAAAGGTAACACTACCATTCTAAAATCACACATTTATGAATTTAATTATTATCTACAAGTCATGATAATATTTTCCAATATAAATTTAGTAATAATAGACATGTCCGGGATGCCTACCGGAATAGCATCGACAAATTGATTTGGAACTAACACAAAGCTTGTACCGGGTAAACAAGGAACTTCTCCCTCAATCGGCGCTAGCTGCAACAGGCAGTGAGCAGTGCACGCGGGAGGGAGGCGCCGCGAGGGAGAAACCGAGAGAGGGAGGGAGGGGGAAAATCGACAGCATAGTAGCAGATCTGAAGCACCAGGATAAAAAGAGGGCTAGGGTACAGTAAAAGAGGTTCTAATGGGATACATTCGGAGAAAAAAGAGTAAAAATAAAGAAAAAAGTAGGATAAAAAAAGATGTGGATAAAAGAGAAAAAAAAAGAAAGGTGATATTAATATATATAATATATTTTATTTTTTAAAATACTAAAATATTACAACCTCAGTTGGAGGAAGGTGAGAGATGCTGCAGTCTCCAACCAACCACCGCCCTGTCAAAAAAATCATGTAAGACATTTTTGTATTTTTTTTGTTACTAAACGATGGAATATGTTAGTAAATTGTGCAATATGTAACTAAATATCTGATTTTTATCAATAACCACTACAATATGTTACTGATAATGACGTTAATAACATATTACATTGCTTAGTAACAAAAAAATAAGACATTTAGTAACATATCTCATCATTCAATAACATATTACGCTGTTGAGTAAAAAAATAAAAACGCAAGCACTCATTTGTAAGTTGGTAGCTTTACACTCTTGTTTCCTTGGAGGAGACAAATTTTGATTTTTAAAATTTGGTGGACCTCTTTAACTGGTCTAGATGTTCCATTTTCAGCCCATTATCTCATTCTGTGCAGCATTGGATGACTTCCCTCCATCTTAGTTCTGTGGCCACTCTTATGTGTTTGACTTTTAAATGACAAATACCATCACTATGGGAGATTTTTTTGGTCACGTCAGCCGAGTGGCCACACAAACGCGCAACTTTGCGTGTGACGAGGGATCGAGCTCTCCCGCAGACTCGATCCCCACTGATAACCTCCCTCTCAAGAGAAGGGCAGGCTCTGACTGCCCTCGAACCCCGTCCACTGCTCTCTTGAACAGCGGGTCAAGGGCGACTGACCCATCACTACGGCAGTTAACAAGCAATAAAAAGTGTTTAGTTTCTTTCTGATGGTGGAAACTAGCGGCTATAAATATTTTTGTGTGTACAATGACTTACCCATATCAAATAAAGGTGCTCCATAGCTATAAATATTGTATCTTATTTTAATTGATAAGTTTGTCATTCTTACTTGTGTATGGTTGACCACCAACCTGGCATAAAAAAATCAGTATATCCTTGTAAGGCAAGTTGATCACGTATTTTTTAGGCAAGTGGTTAGACTTTTATCATGATAAGCTATGATATATCGTATCATGTCTTTAGTTTTTAATTTTCATATGCATAATGATAAAAATATAAGATGGTTAACTCTAATTTTAATGAATATATTCGACATATTTAATGTGTAAATCTCTACAATTCATTCATGATAAATTATTCAATTGCAAAATATAATTAAAAATGCATTAACTGTTTGTTTATATTTAAATATATTATTCAACGTAAAATTTCATGCAAAATTTAATATGATAAATATTATAAAAACTACAAGGACACGAGATTTTTTTTTGTAAAGTGGATAAAGATGAATCTTATTGCATTTGAAAAGTGTCTGAATTAAGGTTAAATCTATTAGTTTACTCTTAAAAATCACTTAATTTTAAGTGGCATGAAGTAACATTTTTTTATTAATTTAATTGAGTAGAATAATTAAATATTTTCTCAAGTACAGAGGACAAGTTAAGAATTTAGATATTTAAATTAAGTCAACTGTAAAAATGTAGTATCAAATCAATGCAAGTCTCAATCCAATTCTTTCTTTCGGATAGTTAAGAGGGTGTGTGTTTGGTTACGTGATAAATTAAATTTTTGTTATAATTTTATACCAAAATTTGTTAAAATTGATGTTCGATAAAAATTACAATTTTATGCTTTTAAATGTTTTCTTCTTGGACAAATTTATGTCTTGTGATTTTTTCTGTACTTGATCATATATGTGGCATCCCCTCGTTTATGTTACTAACAAACTCTCCAAACCTACAATTTTATGTCATTGATTAGTTCACATTTTATGTGAATATGACTACTAACATGAAAATGCATAAATTTATTTAAGAGTTACGGGACTATCTGCCGTCTTTAATCGGTGTCTACCCACCTCTAGGGGTGGCAATGGGCCGGGCCGGCCCACGGGTTCGCGGGCCGGGCCGGCTGCGGGTCATTTGACGGGTCAAACATTTTGGCCCGCGGGCTTTAGTCGGGCCGACATACGGGCCGAAGCGGGCCGGCGCGGGCTAAAACGGGCCAAATAACTTTCAATTTTTTAGGTCAAAAATATCATTTTTACTTATTAAAAATATATTTTAATTAAATTATTATTAATTTTATAATGTTATCTTAAATAATTAAATTTATTATATTTAATAAATATTTATTTATAAAATATATAGTTGGGCCGGGTCGGGCCGGGTCGGGCCAAGTCAATAATTTTTGCGGGCCGGGTCGGGCCGGGCCAAGAATATAGTGCGGGCCGGGTCGGGCCGGGCCAATATATTTTGGACCGGGCCCTAAGCGGGCCGACCTCGGGCCGGGCCGGGCCCGGCCCATTGACACCCCTACCCACCTCAACCACGGAGTACCGAACGGCTCCGGCCGATACCAAGAGGCAACTTTCCTCCATCGACTTGGGGTCGAGCAAGTTGGAATGGTGGGCATTGTCCCAAAACGATGGTTCATATAAAAATTTGATGACTTTCAACTTCGATGCCAGAGATTTGCACAAGAATATCAGAGAAAATATTTATCTATCTTTAACATTTAATTATCTTACTTAGTATTTTTATTGCGAGAGATGTTAGTGGGTGAAGCGAAGTAACATGATATGATATGGTGTTTGTATGTTAGACAGAACTGTTCAAATTGAAGGTCATGAAGCTAGTAATTAAGATGGTTTCAAGAGTAAGATAATGATTTTATTATAATATTTGATTATTCATAAACACTTTTTATGGTTATCAATTTTAAAACTCACGGTGATAGAAATCATCTATAAGTTTTGCTATTAATATTAATATTAAAATACTTAACGAAACAAAGTAAGACATGTAATACAAATGTTCACCGCATCAAGTTTGATAGGGATGTTCTTTCAATCACAAATATCAATATCGAAATTGATGTCATATCTCTAATAATCTTCCAGTTATATTTTTTTGTGTGAGTTACTAACCGTTTTAAAATATCACTAAAATGTGTATATAGTTGTTAAAATGTTTATGTAAATTTTCAGAAGAGTTAATGATTCAAAAATAATAAATTTAATAATTACGTACAGCAATCATAGGAATAATTTAATAATTACTAGAGGTTATTTTTGTTGGGGATTGAGAAGAGTTGAAGTCGTCTAAAAAAGTCTGCGGAGAGTAATCTCACTGCTTAGCTAGACACAAAATAAAATATAATTTTTATGCGACCTGCATCGGTGAGTCCCTGTTTGACATCATAAGTTGTCGAGGATAACTCGATTTATCCCAAAATTATTATAATACCCAACAACACATAGAGATTAGTGCGCGGAGGAGATATCCTACGAGTTGGGATCATCTCATAGGCATTCTTGAGAGAGTATCCTCGAGTCTCTCGTAAAATTCATTTAATGTATGATATAAAAACCTATTAAATATAGGATACGATGGATATTAAATAATTTTTTTGTGAAGAACTTGGAAGGATTCCTTTGGTAGCCTCCCGAGGCGTCCCAACTCGTAGGTTGGATGATCGAGCCCCAGCTCGGTCATCACCAGTGGCAGGCTGTACCAACCATGGAATGCAATCTCCCGAGAATCTCTTTTTTTTCACACGTCCGAGAAACGACATCGCCGAGACGAGAATGTCCTTATAATATCTTTGGTACCTTGATCTCCTTTGCCTATTACTATTCCTAACTTGTTAGATGATCTTGTTAAGTTTGATTCATATATTTTCAATTTTATTATGGAATCCATATAAGTATTTATCTAAATATTATTGTTTGATAAAATTTATAACTTAATATTTTTATGACTAAAGATGTACAATTGACTCAAGATGTCATCAATCTTCTATGTTCTATCCATATCGTTCAAGATGAAGTTTTAATCTAACATAAGATTTCTTATATGTCTCATGTTAATAATAGTTCACCCTTTCTGTATTACACTTTTAATTCTCTCATATCTTATTTTGATGTTTATTATGAATTCTCTTGTTCTTTTTAAAGAGATTACATAACATTTTACATCTAAACATGTACATTGATTGTTATTTTCAAGATCCAATCTCTTTAGATTTTTTCGAGATCTCTTCTATTCAGTATCTATGAGATCAATCTAGATGCAAAATGACAATTCTTGAGTAAGACATACCTTATATAAATGAAATTCGAGATCTGATCTCCCGAGATTTTTCCGAGAATCTCACGAGATCTCTTCTCTTTCACCCTTCCGAGATGAAGCCGAGATCCGAGATGGCAATCCTTGGTACCAAGTACCAACCGACCAAAGTTCTGCATTCCAGAGCCCCATCCCCGCGCATAGCCCCCACCTCGCAGCCCCTCTGCTCGACCTCGACCTTGTCGGACACCCACACCAAGCCGCTCTACTCGACGTCGGTTGACTCTCACCCCCGTCGCAGCCCCATCTTCCAGACCCTCATCCCTGCACACAACCCCCACCCCAAGCCCTTCTACTCAGACTTTTCCAGTGGGATTACTCTCCTCGCGATGTCCATCTCCTTGGGGCGATTTTCTCTCCTGCCCCCCATTTGTTTGGTTTTCTTTGCATCTCCGCGTCTATCTCGAAAACAATAAAGGTCCACTCTTGTTTTGCTTTCAAAAGAGATTTACACCAGAGGTGCAGCGGTTAAAAAAAAAAGAAGGAAGAAAAAAATCGTAGTCAAACAGGGCGTCTATCTCATTTTTAAAATTAAAATAAAAAATAGAGAAAAAACGTAACCAAACATAGTATAAATTTAGAGTTTGCAAAGAGTCGCCAGTCACCGGAAGTCGCCGCCTCTCCTGTAGGGTACGTAGCCGCCTCTCCGTCGCCATCGTCCTCCGAAGCAGAATGAAAGAGACCGATTCTCCTTGCTGGATCGTCTGCGTCAATTAGCTGTAATATTCACGGGACGGAAGAAAGCGCTCGCCCGGCCGCCGTTGCCAGCTTCCAGCGCCCGCCCCGACGGACATGGCCGGAGGGATCAGGCGGGGATAAAAATTAGATCCTTCTCCCAGCTGCGTACCATAATATCTCAACGCCGCCGGGACCCATCGGAAGCGGGCGGCGCCGCATGATCGAGCGTCTTTTAACCGGCAGTGCGCGGCATGTGGATACATCGCGCCGTCCCATCTCCCGAAAGCTGTCTGGCTGACTGTGTTCTCGGCCTTTAGAGCTAGCTGCAGCTTGCCGCCGGAGGCCGCCGCCGGGTCTGCATGTGGATTTTCCGTCGGCTCCGCCGGCCGGGTCCCCCGTCGACTATACTACATCCATGCATGACCCATCCCCATGGCGGCTATATATATATATATGTACTTATATATGCTTGTCGTCGTCGTCTGTGATCCTGACCGGTCCCCTCCCCGCCGCCGCCGTCGAGCACCACACACCGGCATTAATTCTACTGATCTCCGTCGTCGGAGAGGAAGGGGGGCAATCTGATGTGGCGGCGCAGGTCGCCGGCATCCTCCCGCTCGCCTCCATGGCCGGATCGTGGAGTAGCAAGGCCCGGCAGCCCGTGGAAGGAACATCAGGATTAATTCCTGTCGGTCGTCGCGGCTCAGTACTTTATTAAAAACTGATTATGTTCTAGGTAAACAAAAACAAAAACAAAATCAGACGAAAGAGGTATGCAGTCATGCAAAGGTGTGTTCTTGAGAAGGTGCGAACAATTTTGAGGTGCGACAAAAAATACGGCAGCGAGTAATTGATCATGCAATGCAATCATTTTAGTTTTCATGTGCAATAATATATATATATAAGCTGATAAGATCATCAGAAGATGCCAAGCTAGTCTAAGATGTACCACAACGTAGGGCTGTCAACGGGTCTGGTTGGCCCGCGGGCCCGCGGGCTGGGCCGGCACTGGACGTGATATCGAGTCAGCCTATTTGGCCCGCGGGCTCAAGATGGGTATGTTTCGGGTTCGAGGCGGGCCGATGCTAATTCCTCTCTGCTCTTGGCAATAGGGCTTCTGTTCGGCTGTTCGCTATGGCGCTACGATGCGGCGGAGGCGGAGCAGCTTGGTGATGAGGGAGATGCAGAAGAGGTCATAGCCTCGTAGGCGTCGGTGAAGAAGTCTGTGCCGGCGTCCAGAGAAGTTCTCACCTTCTCGGCCTTGTTCGAATACCTCTGCTGAAGAAGGTGGCCATCGAAGATTTTCTCGTCTCCCCCGTTCTGTGGCGATAGTCTCTCCTTTCTCACCGGAGACACTGTAAAAGTTTCTGTGGCGGAGGCAGTGGGTGGCCCGTGGGATCGAAGGCTCCCTAACAAAGCCTGCTTCAAAGCCGGCACTAGTGTATGTTGTGCTGTCCAACCACAACCAGGTAGTCTCTTCCATGTTGTCCTCCGTTAACTGGCAAGACTGCAACCCGCCCCTTTTTTGTATTTGCGATTTGATCCAAGCAACAAAGAAATTCCATGTTTGGTGCACAGTTGATTTTGAATGGGGAATCGATAGTTTCTTGAGCTTGATGGAATGCAATGAGTAAAAAAGAAATCTACAATTTTAATAAACCTACAAATTTGCCATGACCGGGGATAAAAAAATCCAAACCGTGAATCCTTAAGTTGAACAAAAAGGAAAAATCTTAATCTGACCGTGTGAAACAGAAAAGGGAATGAAATCATGAAACATCCAAATTTAAAAATGTGACTTAAAAATCCCAAAATAGATTTTAAAACCCCATATACTAAACCCAAATTTGTTAGATCCAATCAACAGGAACAACAAAATAAGTTGAAACAAGAAAATCTGAATTTTGATTAGGAAGATCTTAAAATTTAAGTGCGTCAACCATTGAAGCTTAAGGAGAAAAGGAAAAAAATGAGTAAATCTAAAACGGATACCCCAAGCATTTAAAATCAACCCAAATGACTAAAATAAGTAAGAAATTTAAAAACAAAACCCAACCGAAAACTGAAACTACGTCTTTTAGAGGATTGGATGATATTATTAGGTTTAATATTGTTCTTTTTAACATGATCAGTTGCTAGCAGATTTCTCATTATCAGTTGCTAGCATATTTCTCCCATCTCACCTTTTTAATATTTCTAGCTTCTTTTAACATCTATTAACAACATTTTCAGGTGTCCACCTATGGACTTCTATCTTCAGGTAACATCTTCAGATTTGGTCCTTATCTGGCCTTGATAGCCTGCTTGAGTTTCATTGGGTCTTGGTGAATTGTTGTCATCGATTTTGGACCTTGATGGCCTGTTTTGTCTTCGTCAGGCGTTGATGGCTTGCTGTCCATTATCTTCAAGCCCAATGAGCTTATTTGCATAATCTTGGCCCAGATGACTTGCTGCCGTGTGAATTTAAGCTCGGTAGCTTGCTTTCATATAGCTTTAGACCTTAGGACTTACTGCATCATATTCAAGCCATGCAAGAGGTGTGTAAGATAGGCAAACAGGTGTTGGGTGACTGTTTTGGGGTCATTTATAGGCTTGTTTAGGACTGTTTTCAAGGCTTGTGTGGGGACGATTTCGGGATCCGAACATATGGGTTTTTGTGACTGTTAAGGGATCCGATCGGATGGGTATTTAGGGACGTGCACCGAGGGCTTTTAAGATGCGATAGGAGATACATACGGGCATTTTTGGTGGCTCTGCTAAAGGGGCTGTCCAAGGACTGGTGAATTAGTGATTTTGTGTCGATTTAAAGGGATTTCATTTCTTGAACGGAGGGGTCTTTCCGGGTCTGAATTTTTAGGTTTTGTGGGCTGGTTTAGTGATCTCGTTTGAGGACAGATTTGAGGTCTTATTAGGGTGTTCAGGCCTGCAGAGAAAGGGGCTTGGGGGACCTGTACAGGGCTGATGTTGGGGATTTTTGGTCCTGCACCAGGGCCTGTATGAAGGGGTTTTCCGGTATGAACTAGGGAGTTTTTAAGACCTTTTTAAGATTGACTGTTCCTCTAGACTTGGTCATTATTCATATTGAAATGCGGGTTCCTGTATACTTTTCTCTGGTAAATCTACAATCATATACTAAATAAATTTTATTGCATAATCCTTTTGCAGAAGCACAACCTTATTTTTGTGGATTACATGGCTACTTATTTGGATGTCTCTAGAAGATAGAATAAAGATAGATTCTAGTTTTTGGGAGCATCACTTAGTTTATGATTCTAGTTTCACCACTGCCTAGAATCTCATCCATCTTCCCAAGTCAATCATACAATAAGTGAGATCAATAATGATTTTCTTAAAGCTTGATGGCCGGAGATGGTAAGCGTGGAGTTCTTTTTGTGAGAGTTGTATGTTTCACTGAAAGCTTCATATGCAGAGGTTTGAGCAGTCTATTTTCTTGATAGGATGATGGTATTTAATAAAGTGAAGCATTCCTCTGCAATTTTTGAAGGTGGAGCCTTCAGCTGGAAAGTCACAGCTTGACTTTTTTGCTGATATGTATTGCTAAGGCATGAAGAAGTTGAATGCAGCTACGTGATATCAAGTAATGGTCCAGTTTGTAATTCAAAGTACACGGGGACAAGATGGAGCATCGTGGGGGTTTTCAGGTAGAAAGGCAAATTGTTTTGAGAAAATGGACATGTGCATGTGTGATAAATAGCAGAAGAAATTCACCATTTGCTTGGAAGCACTTTTCAGTCATTTTATCTGATAGTCTATAGGAGATTGGATCTTCTTCTTTTCTGTTGAATGTAGGTAATTTGTATATGTTAGAAGTGGATGCAAGAAGGTGAGCTGCCACCTTTGAGTGCTCATCTGATTTTAGATAGTTAGTTTGCATATGTTCAAATCTCTTGGTTGTTGCATTTTTCATGCAATTTTCAGATCATTTGAATGTTTTGATTTGGTAGAAGTTTAATTTTTTTATCATATTTAAATATTTTTTTCATTCTGAATTTTATACATTTTTTTATATTGAAAAGATCGGGTCGGGCCGGGCCGGGTCGGGCCAAATTTAAATTTTATGCGGGCCGGGCCAGGTCGGGCCAGGCCGGGCCAGAAATACAATGCGGGCCGGGTCGGGCCGGCCCGTTCTATTTTGAATTGGGCCTGTACTGGGCCACCTTCGGGCCTAGCCCGGCCCGGCTCATTGACACCCCTACCACAACGAGAAGATTTATCTTCTCGACGGTCGACAGAGAAGGCTCTCATGATCTTCTTCACAAGAGGTGATGCAAACATGACTAGGTCTGTCGACAGATCACGGGACCTTTTTTGTGAGAGAAATTGCGAAAGTCTTTTTAGTCACTCGATCCGTGTTCATTAATTATATATAAAGAGCTGTAAATGAACAGACAAAGAATTGGTACTGTCGTTTATGAGCAAGATAGGTGAGCCAGTGATTAGTTATGTATGAGCATGCTGTTCGGGTGTATATATATATGATAATATTCTATTTTTTTCTTAATTAACAGATCGAACGAACCCAATCAAGTGCTGAAAAATAATAATTAGACATATTCTTATTTACATCATGGTTTTTATCAGCGGGGATCACTTTATTAAATACTTATAGGGAAAGCTCATCAAAATATATAGGTGTAAATGTGTTCATCTGGGAAAAAAAATTTGAGCTCAAACAAAGGCATGGACATAATTAACCTACGTATGTAGTTGATGGGTCACTGATCAAGCCATTAATGCACAAGTGTGTGATTATCTAAGATCTTTTGTGTGGGAGAATATCGAGCTAGCTAGAGAGAGGGGCACCCCAAAGAAAAGATGGAGCCCAAAGACTTGTGGAAAAATATACAAACAAGCACGTTAATTATTCTAGCGCAAAACAAAGAGTTGTGCACTACATTATTGGTGGGCCAATGATTAATACTCAAACCCACAAGTATCATCATATTCTAATTCTTGTTCTTGAAAAAGAAGATGCAGTTAAGTGCTAATGGGGTGTTTGGTTGCATGATAATTTTTTGTACACTTTCATGATAAAAAATTGTATTAAAATAAAAAGTGAACCAACTCATGACATAAAATTATCATGTTTGGAGGGATGTGATTACAAAAAAGAGTAACCACCGCACATGACCAAATAAAGTGGGGGACCACAAGAAAAAAGAAAGAGGTGAGACTCTCTTTTTTGTTTAAGAAGAAAATCACTTTCAAAACATAAAATTGTCATGGTTGTCAAACACCTCTTTTAACAAGTTTTCTTACAATTTTTAAAAATTAAAATTAAAACCTCAATTATCATGCAACCAAACACCCCATAAGGTAATTAATTAGACATATATATTCTCATAAAGATATTATGGAATAAAAATTTCTGTAGACCTTTATCTAATAATTTTATTTTAAGAAACATATATATCTTGGCGGAGATACCGGTTTGAGTGCGCAATCAAATTGAGAGGAAAACAAAATCACACGTCAACATAGTTATATGACTATAACTGATAGGAAAACAACATATAATATTTTATAGTGCATGAATATCTCTTATACTTGAGTGGCCTGAGTAACAGTAGAACCGTAAACAGACCATATATATATATATATCCGGGTCGGATCCTACAGCTGGATCCAATCCAAATCCGACAAGGAAAAACCATACCCCTTAATTAATTAATCAGATAGGCTCTGATATTTTGGATTCTGATCAATACCCCAATTCTTAAACAAATTTCGTATTTGGATCCGCCCGGCCATCACCGGCGGTTAATGTCGAAAGGAAACAGAACATTTTGGATCTCCTTTCATATTGAAGATTAGTTATGCGGTAGCACAGACTCCCACCAAAACAAGCTCCTCGCCTTCATGGTTTATAACTTTATATATATAAACCACGTTGAACACTCGATACGCAAATCTTTTTGAGATGTTCTCAAGATTGAATCCCCCTCGCGGATGCTTACGGTAATTAGGAGAAGGCACGTACGGGATGTCATATTCTTCTACGCCTAATTAATTAATAGGTACACACATCAATGGGGTTGCCGCAAGTTTGAAGGAAGATGAGATCTCTTGCAAACCCCAGAACTACGTACGCAATCGAGGTTGAAGAGCTCATAAAATATAATCAAGTGAACCATCTTAGAATCATCAATATGGCGACTGTATATGCCCACTTTTTTCAACAAGACCATGGCCATTTTGTTAGAACCGTGAGAATAGTCCCATATTGAATATTACAGACTTGATATCTTGTTTATATATTCTAAGCTCTTCAACCTCGACACCGTGATCTTGAGATTTGTAAGATGATGTTAGAGTAGACATTTATCTTATTTTAATATTTGATTATTTTACTTCTTATTCTCACTGTCCATTTTAACTGTGAGAAAGAGTGTTAAAACTTTGGGGATAATCCCATCTTGAATGTTATAGACTCGATATTGTGCTTATATATCTTAGACCCTTCAACTTCAACACCATAATTTAAAGAGAGCGGATCCTTTCATGAGGTCTCGAATCTCATCAGTTTCTTCACATAAATGAAGGTGTAATAGTGATTTAATCTCCTTCAAACTCTCATTTAATGGTGATTTAATCACTAATGTATCCTCATAGGGGACTGAGAAGATCTCCTAAGAAACCTGAACTTCTTTTCTTTTCTTCGTTGTTGTAACATTCGGTTAAAAACAAATCTCTCTCTCCCGAACCTTCTCTCCTCCACCGCCTTTCCCCTCTCCTTCTCCCCCTCACTCCCCCCCCCCTCGCGAACCTTCCTCCACTCCCTCTGTCGTCGATCCCCCCAGCATTGTGGCCGTCGAGGCGCCGTCTCCCTCTCTCCTTCCGGTGGACGTCGTCGCCTCGCCATTGTCCCTTTGCCCTGCTACCTTAGCTCCCCCTCTCGCTTCCCCTGCTCTCCTCTCTCTCTCCCGTCGCCGTGCTCGCGCAAACGTGGTTCAGCCGCGAGACCCCTGCCCCCTTGTCCCGCCTGACCCCCTCTCTCTCGTGCCGCCGCGCCGTCGCCGCCGTGCCCCCCTCCACTCTGTTTTTTCTCTCTCCCGCCGCGCTCTCCCGCGGTCTCTCTCTTCTCTCTCCCCCCTGTCCCCGATTTTAGCCGCGTGCGCGATGTTCGCGCGCGCGCCCGCGGGGGGCGGCCGCTGCACGGCCCGGCGCCCTCTTGTCCTCCCCCCCGATGCCTGCTCTCTCTCTCTCTCTCTCCCGCCGGCTCTCTCTCTCTCTCTCACGCTCTCTCTGTCTCGCAGTCTCTCTCCCCCGCTCTCCCTCCTGCCTCTCTCTCCTCCCTCCCCCCCTGCGTTCTCTCTCTCTCCCGCACTTCTCTCTCTCTCTCCGCGCTCTCTCTCGCGCACTCTCTCTTTCTCTCTCATGATTAACTCACTCTCTCCTCCTAATTATTTTATTAATTTAATTGAGAAGGTTAATTAACCATTTTATCATTTTTAATGTCAATAGGATTGGAAGATACTCCGGTGTCGCAATCGACTCGGTCACCTCGTGATTAAATCAACTTGGGTTTTCTGGATTCGAAAATTCACTGGACTCCTTGAGACAGGCATCCCAACTTTTCTTTAGCATTCCGATATATTAATTAATACATTAAAACATGTTTATCTGATAAATAGATAGAAATTAGTAGATAATTGATTGTTTAATTGTTTAATTGTTTGCATGAGTTTATGAAAACGTCATACATGTCATTCATATTTAATTTCATGCATCTCCATGTGTAGTGCTAGTTAGATGCATATCGATTCATTTATGATTTGGGAATTACAAGAAAATAAATATGTTAAAATTGAATTATGACATGTTAAGATTATATTTATATCCGATTCATATTATGTATGACTCTTAATGATTAATAATTGATAAATTAAATTAGAATTTGAATTGGCATGATAATTCATTAGCATAATTAATTAACTTATTTTTACTGGTATAAAATTATAAAGTGTATTATTTGATGAATTGGTATTGAATTGTGATTAATTGAAGTTAGTCTATCTAATTATGTTGCATATTCTGTTCTGATTGGGTCAATTGCATGAATTGGAATTTAACTGATTTATTATTCCTGATTGGGTCTGTTGCATGAATATTTGCATTAATTGAATGGTTTGCATGTGTTGACATGATTGTGATTATTGACATGATTATGATTAATTACATAATTTTGTGAATGGATAGAATATTGGCATGGTTTAATGATTTGGCTCTTTGATTGAGTTAAATTGCATAATTGGTTATTGAAATGGTATTGTCTGAGTAATTATATGACTTGCTTGTGAAATGTTATTCATGCTATGATGCATGTGTTGTAATATTTGCTCCTCCAGCCTATGATAGAATCGCCCGTGGGCAGCGGTGGAAATAGATTGATCCGGTGCATCATTCGATCCCGGATACCGCGATTTATCCTAAGTACATCCCTGCCTAGACGTACTTTGGGATTTAGCTTACTATATGGTACTTATATATATTTAGAGCTGAAGTGAGGATCGCCAAGTATAGCATATGATCTACTCAGATAAATGGGATTGAAATGGTATTAATGGATGCACAGTAGACTCATATAAGTCTAGGTGGCATGGCATATAGAATAGATCAGTTGGTTAAGTGATAAATAGTTTGGTTCATGTAGAGTCTGGCTCATTCGATTAATCGATTTTGGAAAGGACACAATTAAATAATTGAATCTTGATAATTAGTTTAGTGATTATGATATAATCGGACTTGTGTTGATTTTATCATTTATTGCTACCATTTAGGTTGATTAATATAATATGAAAGTTGGGTATAGGTCCTACTGAGTCCGTGTGACTCACTCTTATTCATTTAACATTTTTCAGGAAATCAAGTAGCGTAGCAGAAGCGTAGTGGATCAAGTTTAGTGCAGAAGAGGTTTAGAAAATTTGGTTTATGAATGGTTTATATTGAAATTCAGGTATGATTTATTTTTGGATTGAATTATTTATTTTAATGAACTAGGACCTGTTAGTCTTTATTTTTGTTTCCAAACCGACGTAGTTTAGGTGTTAAATCCCTGGTCTCGTCGTCGGATTTATTCTGCTGTGCAGGTTAAGAAATCCGGGACGTGACAGTTGTCGTCCCACCACTTGCTCAGTGCTCCCTTCAGTTTTCTCACATAAATGAAGGTGTAAGAGTGATTTAATCTTCTTCATACTCTCATTTAATGGTGATTTAATCACCCTTGTATTCTTATTTATATGAGGGGATTGAGGAGATCCCTTAGGAAACCTCAACTTCTTTTTCTTTTCTTCGTTGTCGTCCCACCACCTGCTCAGTGCTCCCACCAATTTTCTCACATAAATGAAGGTGTAAGAGTGATTTAATTTCCTTCATACCCTTACTTAATGGTGATTTAATCACCCTTGTATCCTCATTTATGTGAGGGGACTGAGTGATAGAAATGTATGCCCTACAAGCCAATCACATATGATATGATTCGACATTTCTAGGAATATCTCATTCAATTAAATAGGCAAAACTTCGTTACCAACTTTTATTAGAAGCGTATATCGTAATGAAGTCCTTAATCACATGCAATGATGATTGAATCATGATGAGATCATGATAATGAGATCGATCATCTAGAGGTATGTGATCTAAATGTTCCTAGTCATAGGATCCTTGAGACAGGACATCAAGAATCCGGATAGACTAGTGTGTGTGATGTCTTCTCATATGATGAGAATTACCGATCTCATTGGTCATCAGTGTGGGGACACTGAGATACACACACAGGTGCTCATTAGTGGAATGAGTTCACTGAACTGACCAATTTAGGAAAACCTGATCGGTATCTTACCGAACTGTCTATCAGGTTATTCTTACATCTCAATAGCACGGTTGGATCTTTGACCTGAGTCGCCAAAGATGTCTTGCCGGGCGTACTATGTACTTTGACTATTGACTGATGGATCACTTAGTATTGTGGTCCTATATAGTTAATGGATTGGGTATATGGGAAACCTGGTGGAGGCAATTGAGCGGACAATAGGGGATCGTTCACTCTCAGTAGGAAAGAGAGAATGTCCTATGGATAGTACTCTAAATCCTTGGCCAAGGTAGATAGGATAATTGGAAAAGGAGTTTTCCAGTTGATCCATTCATGAGTACAAGATTTCATAGTGTTGGAATACTTAGGGGTTGACAGTCAGTGCCGAACCCCTGACCAACCGGGACATTGTATGAACGAGGATTTAAATCTGTGTGGTAATTGATGATGGAAAGGCTCAATGGATGTTATTTAACTCCCCAAAGTCATTTGGGATCATAGGATGTGGCTTGTACCCTTTATGATCAGAAAGTCGTAAAACCGTTAACGGATAACAGCTTTGATTTAATTTAAAGGAATTGTTCTTTTAAATTAATTAAGGCTTCAACCAAATTGACTATTGGGCCTAGTGGGTCACACACAATAGATCCGGTCAGTAAGATGAGGGCATGGACGCAATTTTATAGAAGTTTTGGGTTTTTGTGAAAAATTCCATCTTCTATATATAAATGGCTTATGAAGCCAAACCCTAACAAGCCATAGGGCTGGAGAACGTCCCAAGCCTCCTCTCTTCCTCCTCTCTCCTCTAGAAGGTGATCTCCCATGGTCAAGCTTGGATCTGGAAGGTTTCTGGAGGCCCGAAGGAAGGGAGAACTCGTCTATTGAAGCATATCGTGTGGATACAGCTAGAGACCAGACACTTGAACGGTTTTCAGCAAGGAGGAATGTCCTCTCTTCATCCATGGTGAGGGATTTGAGAAATCCCATGAGGTACTCTCGTTCTACTTCATATTCAGTTCCCGGTTTTACTCGTTCGGCATCGATCAAGGCAAAGATCATGGTTTTATGGAATCAAAATTTTTCCGCTGTTATATATTGATTCCTTACACTGAGGAGATCCCATAGAAAATCTCAACTTCTTTTTCTTTTCTTCGTTGTCGTCCCACCACCTACTCGGTGCTCCCATCAGTTTCTTCACATAAATGAAGGTGTAAGAGTGATTTAATCTCCTTCATACCCTCATTTAATGGTGATTTAATCACCCTTGTATCCTCATTTATGTGAGGAAACTAAGGAGATCTCCTAGGAAATCTCAACTTCTTTTTTTTTCTTCATTGTCATCCCACCACCTGCTGGTGCTCCCACCAGTGTTTTTACATAAATGAATGTGTAAAAGTGATTTAATCTCTTTCATACCCTCACTTAATGGTGATTTAATCACCCTTGTATCCTCATTTACGTGAGAAAACTGAAAAGATCCCCTAGGAAACCTCGACTTTTTTTTCTTTTTCTTCGTTGTCGTCTCACCACTTGTTCAGTGCCTGCAGAGCCATCAAAAGTCATCTCGATGTTTCCGAACAAGGGGAGGAAGCTACATACAACTTGCTCATATGGCTTCCTTGACGCTAGAGAGCAATAGCCGGGCTTGACGAACTCCCCTTGAATGTAGGCAAGGTTCAGGGTGAGCACCGATATCACCGGCAACCTCGACATGGGTACCACTAACTATGTCTTCCCGCATGCTCTCCCCTATCCTATCTATGCCAACGCGGTCGACTTCTTCTTATACTGTTCATAGAGAGACGCCCTGTTATCGGCAGCTATGCTTCGCACGGTTGCCCGCGAAGTCTTCTCCGTCTCCATCACGGCTATATATAGAACGTACTGGTGTGGCTAGAGCTTGCCAGCTTCAACGACGATGATGGCACGGGGTGGTGCCGGCCAAGTGGAAGGCCGGGAAGCTGCCATGGCAGTTCGTGGCATGTGGTGATGACTTCGCGAGGATGAGGGCAGCTGCGGCTCTGAAGAGCGAGGGTGAGGGGGACGGCCGTGACTCTACTGGGGAGAAAATATGTAGGTAGGTGGCGGGGATGAGACGAGAGGACGTCTTTTTTTTTGAACAGACTAAGTACACATATATAATTAAGCTGTAAAAGATTTACAAAGTTCGATAGATACAGATCGGGGTATCTTAGAAGGAAACATACTATCAACCTTTACCTCCAAGGCTCACTTAGCCAAAGAGTGAGCAGCGCTATTACAAGATCTTGGTACAAAGGACACCGAAATATTCATACACTTAGACAAGAAGTCTTGACAAGAACTAACTAAAGATTTAGCCCTCCAAGGTATAGGTCCTGTTCGATTAATGGCATCGACCACAATTTTTGCACCACTCTCTATAACAATAGGCCGTGCCATAGTCGAAGCCCAACAACAGGCCAAATATATAGCATGAGCTTCAATGACTTGAGAATGGAGACTCGGAAGTACTTTAGTTTGCCAAAAAACCACTGTGCCACCTGCATTTCTAGCCAATATACCAATTGCACCTGCAGAATCCGACATGGCTCCATCAACGTTAATCTTGAAATGATGAATAGGGGGAGGAGACCAACATGGTACTGGAGTGGCATCCAGACAAGGACCTTGAGATATACAGAACTCCAGCGTACTATGAGCTTGTTGCAGAATGGAAATAGGAGATTCCTTCTTACCTCTAAAAATAGTATTGCATCTAGCTTTCCATAAATGCCATAAAATAGAGATAGCAAATAAACCCAAACGAAATAAATGAGCATTCTTAGATAAGATCCAGTCTAGCCAACAGGAAACTAACTTGATAATGGAAGAATGATACCAGTGACTATTATTCCCTATTGGAGACGCAAGCCAAACAGCGGTTGACCGAGGGCAAGATAAGAAGACATGTTCCACTGTTTCCGCCTCTTGATAGCAAACCGGACAACCTGCACTTATCCAAGAACATCTCCTATTCACTTCAAAATTAACTGGCAGATTTCCTGATAGTAATTTTCACACACACATAAGGATTTTTTGAGATAAGAATTTCCCAACAAAAGGATGCCACAACTTACGCCAAATAGTAAAATTAGAAGATCCAGATGGCAAAGTAGCCTCATGCAAATATCGATATGCAGACTTGATATTAAAAGACCCATCTAAAGTAAAAGGCCATATCAAGGTGTCACAAGACAAGCCAGCCTGAATAGGTGTATTTAGTATACGAAGCATAGAAGAAGTGTCAAAATACTCACGTATAAGTGTGCTATTCCAAGCATCATTTTGGATCAGATCACTCACTCTTCCTTGAAATAACCGCCCTTGAATCCTAGAATACAGAGGTCCCTTTCCAACGGAGACCCAATTATGCTTCCAAATATCAATATTCGAGCCATCTTTAACCTGCCAAAAACCAGCAGAAGCCAAAACAGACCGGGCAGATAACAGATACCGCCATAGTGAAGAATCATGCTGCTTGGGTGTAACCTGCCAGATCGTCGATCTTTTTAAGTATCTACAAGAAAGAACTCTAGCCCATAGAGTTTGTGGGTGATGTAAAAAATTCCAGAGAAGCCGCATCCCCATAGCTTGGTTCAGAATAGAGAGGTCCTTGATACCAACACCCCCCATAAATTTAGAGTTCTTAATAACCTTCCAATTTGAGAAATGAATCCGATGCGATTTGGAAGCTGAATGAGCCCACCAGAAGTTTCTTTGAAGGTGTTCTAATTTCTTAAGGAAAAAACCCGGTAACTTACACACAGACATAGCATGAAAGGCAAGGTGAGCCATAGTAGATTTAATTAAAATGGTACGACCCCCTGTAGACAGCAGATGAGACTTCCAACCAGCAATCTTATTTTGACAGGTATTAAGAATTTTTTGGAAAAAGGACGCCCGACCCCCTTTAGGATCCCAAGGTATACCAAGATATAAATCATCCTTAAGGCCCATTTGAAAACCAGAGTTATGACACAACCGTGAACACAAGCCCGGATCAACATTCTTGCTGAAATAAATCTTAGACTTCTGAGAATTGATGGCCTGACCTGAAGCTTGTTCAAAAAATCGGAGAATTTGCAATAGATTTGAAATCTCCTCTTCAGTAGCTCGACCGCAAACTATGACATCATCGGCAAACATAAGATGAGAAATTAAAGGACCACCCCTAGCAGTGGTAAGTCCTGAAAGAAGCTTCATTTGAACTGCTTGGGTTAGCATGGCAGATAATATCTCTGAGCACAAAATAAAGAGATAAGGGGACAGAGAACACCCCTGCCGGATCCCTCTAGAAGGCTGAATTGACTCAGAGAGAGACCTATTAAGATTCAAAGAATATGAAACAGTCCTAGTACACGCCATAATCAGATTAATAAGATGTTCAGGAAAACCAAACTTATGAAGAACAGCATCCAGAAAGGACCATCTAATTCGATCATATGCCTTATGAATATCTAACTTAACCATGAAATACCCCTTCTTACCTTTCTCCTGTTTGAACAAATTCTGAATTTCCTGAAGGATAATAACATTATCCATACCATGTCGTCCTGAAAGAAAGGCTGCCTGAACTTCGGAAATCAAATTCTGCAGCATAGGTTTAATCCGAAGTGCAATAATTTTTGTAAGAATCTTAAACAATACATTACAGAGGCTGATAGGGCGATAATGCTCCGGCAATGTGGCCTTTTCTTGCTGGGGGATTAGAGTAATAATAGTATGATTTAAACCTTCCGGAAGATTAGTAGAGGTGAACATATGATGAATAAAATAAACTATATCATGACTAATATGTTGCCAATAATATTGGAAAAACAGGGGGGGTAGGCCATCCATACCAGGTGACTTCTCAGGCTTCATAGAAAAGAGAGCATCTTTAACTTCTTCCAAGGACACAGGAGCCATAAGCTGTAGACTTTGATGCTGGGAAATAAGAGGGAGTTGAAGGGAATCAAACAAAGTATAATCAACAGTATTGCAATCATCATGAAACAATTGTGTAAAATAAGCAGAAAAAAAACAGCGTAATGTCATTCATGCTAGAGGACCAGACCCCATCTGATATGAAGACTCCTGGGATTCGGTTCCATCGTCTCCTATTCATAACTTTGGTGTGGAAAAATTTTGTGCATTTATCACCAAAAGAGTTCCAATAAGCTTTTGCCCTCTGTCTCCAGTAGATATTTTCTAGTTCTTCCAGCCAGCCCAATCTTTTTTCAAGAAAAACTTCCTCCTGATGGAGTTGATTAGATGGAGTACCATGTTGAATAGCCTGAAGCCTATACTGGGTACTACTAATTTGCTTCCTAAGGCTGCCAAAAACATGTTTTCTCCAATAAGAAAGATCTTTTCTGAGCTGATGAAGTTTGGCTGAATAATCCAGAGTCAAATCCAGGGACGAGTCCCAAGATTTCTTAACTTGCTCATGGAAGGAAGGGACCTTGAGCCAGGCCGCTTCCAAACGAAACCAGAACCTCTTAGGACGAACCGGAGGAGCTGTGTTTAAATACAGGGGGCAATGATCACTAAAAGAAGATGGAGTAGTATGGAGCTGAACAGATGGATACAAATTGAACCAAGAAGTTGAAGCAAAGCATCTGTCCAATTTCTCCTTAATGTTAAAAGCGAACGATCTTTTGTTACTCCAAGTATACATAAGCCCATCATTACGAACCTCTAACAGACTATTTGAGTGAATAAACTGTTCAAAATGAAACATATGAGAGCTGATGGGCTTGACTCCCCCTAATTTCTCGGAAGGAGTGCGAATACAGTTCCAATCTCCAATCAAGCAAACAGGTAGGTCCAGCTCATGAATAGCAGATGACATCTGACTCCACATAGTTCTACGAGCTTTGTCAAGGTTTGGAGCGTAAACAGTGATTAAAAACCAGTTAGTATCCAGAACTGGATCATGCAGGACACCACCAATCCAGGAGGAGTAAGAGAATAAAACTTGAAAAGATAAAGAGGAGTCCCACCACAGCCATAAACCACCTCGAGTGTTAGAAGAGGGGACTATAAAAAAAAATTTAATGTCTCTGTGCAGAAAAAACTCTCTTCCAACAGCCATGGAACATTTAGTTTCAGCTAAGAAGACAATATGCGGATTTATAGAATGGGTGAGTCTATCTACTTGCTGAATTGTCGGGGCCCCATTCAAACCCCGACAATTCCAAGCTAAGAGCTCCATTTTGACGTGGGCAGCTGAGAAGGGTCAGCTGCCGGAACCCCTGAATTAGTATCAAACGGAAACAAAGACTCAATCTTAATTGGAATGAGAGCATCGTGATGAGAATTACCAGGTTGCATAATAGCCCTAGCAAAGGATTTCCACTTGCCTTTCTTCTTAGCAGCGGATTTCTTCATAGGAGAAAGAAGAGGAGATAGAGAAGATTTAGCCAAAGAAACGTCAACAACCTCAAGTGATGATACCGAAAGAGGAATATCCTGACAATACTTGATATCGGCTACTTGAATACCAGAAAAAGTTAATGCACCCTCATTTGTAATAGCAGATAAAGCCTTATTTTCCGAATGAGTAAGCTCTTGATGCTTATGTATCGAAACTGGAATCAAAGAAGCTGAAGATTCTGTTACCTGACCAGGTGGTGGTGGCAAAGCCAACGGCAAAGGAGAACCCGGAGCAGGTTCAGGAGAGGGAGTCGTGTGAGATGTCATAGGCTTATCAACGGAAGGCTGGTTCCGGAGAGGTTGCTTTCCTCCATGGGCTGCTCTACCGCTAGTAGACAACCAATCCCCATACTTAAACACAAGTTAAGATTTCATAAGTTCCTGAAGGTCAACCGACAGGTCAGAAGAGATAAGAGAATTCAACAAACCCCAATGAGTGCATTCGCCGAACTCATGACCCAATCGACCACAGAAGAAACAAAAACGCATGATACGTTCATAAGCCAGCTCAAAACTCCGAATCAAACCATTTGGTAGAACCACTGCTACGTCCAAAGGAAGGGGATCAAGAACATTTATCCGAACTTTAATCCGAGCAAACATACTCCAAGCTGAAACAATGTCATGCGGAGGATCCCAAGGAAACCCAATTTTGGAAGCAATCTGCATAATCACCTCCTTATTTAATAACTCCTGTGGTAAATCATAAATACGAACCCATAGATCACCCGAAGACAATGAATATTCCGAAGGAGCTGTTAAAGGACGAGCCCGCTCAAGAAGAAGCAAATCGTTACTGAAAAACCACGGAGTCCTTCTGCAAGCCTTATCAACTTCATCTTCCGACTGAAACACCACCAGAAGAGCATCATTAGGAAAATCTAGCAAGGACCATGGTGGAGTGGGATTCCACATCTTGCGCACCCACTCTCGTATTCCAGCCGATCGAGGCTTAGATGAAGATAGCACCTTAAGAACCATACTTCTTTTCCAGCGAAGATCAGATGAATCACCGAAAGAATCTAGGCAGACAGGAGATGGAGCAGAAGAAGAAGACTAAAGTAGTTGTTGAAACCATGGTATGCCGGGTCGGCGACCCGGTCGCCCGGGTCGCCCGACCCGGCTGGATTCCGGGCCGACCGGCCCGGAATCGACCCTGCCGGGCCGACTCCAAACCCTAAACCCTAAACCAGAAGCCGGGTCGCGCGACCCGGCGACCCGGCCGACCGGGTCGCGCGGCTCTTTTTGCCCCCCCCCCCCCCCCAACAGCTTAGTGGGGGGGTTAGGGGGGGGGGGGGCTTTTCCCCCCATTTAAGAGAGTTAGGGGGGGGGGCTTCCCCCCCCCCCCCCCCCACTCACCCTTTCCCATTTACAAATTTGCCCCCCCCCCCTTGGGGGGCTATAAATAGCCCCCCAAGGGGGAGGGTTCAACTCACTCCAAGTCTCCAACTCCACACCTCACCTCCTCCCCGGCCCTGGTTGATCACTATTTCGGTCTTCTTCCTCTCCTACTGATCACTTTTTTCAGTCTGAACCATAATTTCATTCTGAACCTAATGAGAGAGCACACAAAGGGTCGAGAACTCTTACGACCCGGCGCTACACGGTTTGCATCACACTACATATCTTTGGAGAGCCTATTTGAACATAGGCGTTGCCTAACCCAAATGATACTTTCTCCGGGGTGGGCTAACTGGATTGCTAGAGCCAATCCATCAGACAAACGAAAGGGAAGGAAGGTGGAACAAACATTAGAGAGTGGAGACTTCAAACCAAGATATTGCTACAGTCCGATCTTCAAGCCTATCAATGAACTGTTGGACAGCGTAAAGGAAGTCATTCGGAGAATGCTTGGGGACGATGACAGTTCAATTATTGCAACAAATAAGATGCATGATTATAGGATGAGGTTATTTCATTTCGGGACAGCAAGGCTGCAACGAGCAGTTATGCTTCTTAGTCCAGGTACTTATTAATAGCATTATGTACTAAGACATAATGATAATGTGCAGCTGACTGGTGGATGGATCATGGAAGGGCACCGGGATATGAAGACTTGGCTAGTGTTGCAATCCGAGTACTAAGCCAAACTACGTCTGCTTCCGGCTGTGAAAGAAATTGGTCAACGTTTAGCCTTATTCATACCAAGCAAAGGAATAGGCTAACATCACAAAGACTTGAGCAGCTAGTCTACTGTCACTATAACATGAGGTTGAAGCTAAGAAATTTGGAGAAGATAAGAGAGAACCAGAGGGAGGAGCAAAGATGGGTACAACAAGCAAGTGGAAGACGAATTGAGGTGCCCACTGTACAAGAACCAGAGATTGACTTAGATGAGATATTTCAACAGAGGCTTCCTTTAGAGGCCTGGGTCAACGAACGTGAGGGGTTGGGTGAACCGGAGTTCAACCCCGATGATCGGGAATGGGCTCAAGGGGAACTTGACAATGTTCCTCTTTCCGAGGAATTTCGGATCCCTCCTTCTGTGGCGAAAAGGCAAAAAACTGGACAATCTTCTCGTCAAAGTAGGCAATCAAAGGGCAAAGGTAAACAGATTGCAACTAACCCTCTTGATATTGCTGATCTGGACACAATTGACGAGACAAGGGAAGATACACCGGAGCCTAACATCCGAGTGCAATATCAGACGTCGGATGATTCAACTTCAAAAAGTAGTAGTGACGGAGATGACAACACGTACAACAGAGGCAGATGAAGCACCGCCGGCACCACTTCTGGTCAAGGGAGAACCAATCCACAGACACCCCCTTCACAAAGAATGTACCGCCCTTTACGGAAGAGGAGCAGTTTACCCACGCAACACAGGATTATGACCACGGGGCAAGACAACATGGGTATGGTGCAGAGTTAGAACCATCACAGGGTTCTTGGTGCCCATCTTATCAAGGACAGGATTATGGGATGATACAGCCTTCATTAGATAGTTAGATAGTTCTAGTACGTATTCATATGATAGTTATGGTGGTTCATTTTCGAATTATCGTAGAATAATTGTACGAGGCAGTGAAGAGTATAATCAGTTTGTCTATATGTTTAATGCGTCGTACTCTTCCTTAATGTCATGGGCAGAGTACATACATTACGTAGAAGAACAATTTAATGTAATGTTTGAATGAATGTTGAATGAATCTTGTTGAATCACATCTCTTATTCTTAAAAAAAAATTGGGTATTTTTTCTGATTTTTTTCTAATTTTTAGGTATTTTTTCATGTTTTTTTTGTTTTTTTTCAAAAAAAAATAAAAAAACCGACCCGGTCGGGCCGGGCCGGGTTGGGGGCCGGCCGACCCGCGGCCGACCCCCGAGTTATCCCTCCTTGGTCGAAACTTTGAGGCCCTGTTTGGTACGGGGATAAACTAGAATAGACCTGGTTTATCCCCAATCCCCTGTTTGGCACACACTTAAAAATGGGTTTAACCTGGATTAAGTTAATCCAGGTTATCCCCAAAATTAAGGATAAGTGCAGGGATAAATCATCACATCTAATACTTGGGATATTTTACTCCCAAAATAACATTTTGAGGATACGATGTGGAGCCGGAAGCTCCGGGGGCGGGGGGGCGAACGCCCCGCCGGCGTCTGGGGGAGGGGGGGCTCCGCTGTCCGCGGAGGGGGTTGGGAGCTGCGGGGCGTCCGCGCGGGGGAGGGGGCCGGCGTCCTCCCATGTCCGCGAGCCGCCGGGGGTGTTCTGCGGGAGGGGGGGCTAGGGGGCGAACCGCGGGGGGAAGGGGGGGTTGGGAGCTCCGCGGGCGGGGGGGGGGGGGGGGACCGCGGGGGGAAGCCGGGCCGGGAGCTCCGCGGGGGGGAAGCCGGCTGGTAGCTTCCGCGGGAGGGGGAGTTGGGAGCTCCGGGGAGGGGCCGAGCGCCGCCATCCGGCGGGGAGCCGCCGCGGGGGACGGGGGGGGCGCTTCCGTGGGAGGGGGAGTTGGGAGCTCGGGGAGGGGCTAAGCGCCGCCGTCCGGCGGGGAGCCGCCGCGGGAGGGGGAGTTGGGAGCCCGGGGGAGGGGCCGAGCGCCGCCGTCCGGCGGGGAGCCGCCGCGGGGAGGGGGGCTTCCGCGGGAGGGGGAGCCGGCAACTCCGGGGAGGGGGCTGAGCGCCGCCGTCCGGCCGAGGAGCCGCCGCGGGGGAGGGGGAGCCGGGAGCTCCGGGGAGAGGGGGCCGAGCGTCTCGGGGGGGGGGGGGGACGCCGCCGGGGGGCGGGGGGCTTCGCCGGGCCGATGCCGCCGCCGGGGAAGCCCCGCCGTGGTCCGCCGGAAGGGGGGCGGGGTGTTTGCCGGCTGCCCGCCGGGAGTGCCGCCGCGGGCCGCCGGGGGAGCGCCGCCGCGGTCCGCCGAGCGCCGCCGCGGTCCGCCCGGAACGGGGGAAGCACTGTGCATCTTTTATAATTTTTTTAATTAAGTCGATTTAAACGGTTTGATTTGATTTAAATCGATTTAGAGGTTTTCCAAACTGAACCAAATCGAACGGGGTCTCAAACCGAACCGAATCGAACCGAATGCGGTCCGCCGGGGGGGGCGGGGAGCGTCGGTCCGCCGGGGGGACTCTGTCCGCCAATGGAGGGGCCAGGGGGGCGGGGAGCACCGTCGATCCGTCGGGGAGGGGGGGCGGGGAGCGGCTCCACGGAGAGCATCGCCAGTCTGTCGAGGGGGCTCCGGCCGCCGGGGGGGGGGGAGGGGAGCACCGTCGGTCCACCGAGGAGGGGGGCGGGGAGCGGCTCCGCAGAGAGCACCATCGATCCGCCGGGGGGGGCGCCGTCCGCCGAGGAGGGGGGGGGGGAGCACCGTCGGTCCGCCGGGGGGGGGGCTCCGTCCGGCGGGTGGAGGGGAGGGGGCGCGAGAAACACACTTGCTTCCCGTTAAAATATTCCGCCTAATAAATTATATTATTTATATTTTCAAATTTATATTTTTAAGTTTATTTTTATTTATATATTTAAATAGAATTTTAAATTTATTATATAAATATATAAGTTGATTAAGATGTTTATGAATATGTTATGAGTAATAAAATAAGATAATATAAACAAGATAAAAATATAAAAATATAGGGTTATCCTCAAATTTATTGTTAACCTACCAAACATAGGATAGGGTTATCCCTAAACTTATCTTAAGTTAAACCAAACATGATGAGGATAGGGTTAACCACAAGGATTGGTTTATCCCTATCCCCATTAAATTTATCCCGATACCAAACGATGCCTGAGAGTATATGCTCTTCCGCTGATTCTGGATTAGCCATGACTACAACAGCGAGCGAAACAGAAAAGCCCCAATCTCAGAGAACTCCCAGATGCGAAGGCCAGGAAAGAAGAGTCCAGACACTCGGAGAAAGAAAGTATAAGCCGACCAGACAAAGAGATAGAAGCCCCGGGTCAAGATTTCTCCAGAGAGTTCTAAACCAACACGTAGACGCTTCGAAGAAATCACCCACTAGATAATAAGAAAAACCTCAAAACAGACGAAGACTCTAGAAAGACCTAACAAAGACACCAAAGAAAAGCACAAAATAAAAGAAAAAAACTATACAAGAAGAAATACACGAAGGAACCACCGGGAGATAGGGCTAAAGCGGGAGGAGCAAAGGAAAAGAAACCAAATCGACCGACTTCTCTACGATTACGCTACAGAAGCAAGGAAGAAGAGCAAGAGAACGGCAGGGAACCACAATCAGTAAAACAGGAAAAACGTTTGAAAAAAACACTGTGAAGAATATACAAGGAAGAATACGTTGAAGAGCCTACCGAGAGAATGAAGAAAAAACCGCAACCCACAGGGCACAAGGTCAGAAGAACCTCCCTTCCGATCTCAACCAGAGCTTCCCTAGAAAGGAGATAAGGAAACGGGAGAAGAGAAAAAACACAGAGATGCCACTCGAAGGAAGACCCCAACAAGAAAGAAAAAAAAACAGATCTAGAACCCCGTTCTAGAGGAGAAAACCAAGGATGAATAGAAGCTTGCGTAAGGAAGAACAAGCAGAACTAGATCCCCCTTAAGAAAGGGGGAAAAGAGGAAAGAACCCCCCGCCGGAATGGCGGAGACACCCAGAGCAAAGCCCTAGAACCCTTCCACAAGAAGGGAACGACCTCCCCCACGGGAGAGAAATTTTACAGTGTTGAGACAAGAGGACGTCGTTCTCCTTGGATTTTGAAAACAGGTGGCGCGTGGCCTTTCATGATCTCTATATGTTTATATGATTCTTATTATTTTTTTAAGTTTTATATTTAGAAGAGAAACAACTTGGAGTACGTACCGAAGGATTTGGGCACAGGAGGAGGAGTAATACAATCATCGCCCGCGCGAAATATTCACGAAAATAGAAGAAAAATATGTTATAGAGAAAGTATGACCCCATTTGTTTGGACCCAAATTTCATGTTGTGTGGATGAGAGTGGATGGTAAAGAAAATAAGAATTCAGTTGAAGATGATGATGATTTTATATCATAAGATGTACACAGTACCTGAAAATCATTAAAACATTATCAATTCAATCACTTCAAAATTTTTTGTTTAAAGATCATCATTATCTTAATGAGTCCCACTTATAACTTTAAGGTCGGCGACGGTTGCACCGACTTGTAAAAACAAATGTTGTAATCTCCGTCTAAATCTCAATTAGCTAGCGTCACTCTAGGACGGGCGGTGTTAAAGTATAATATAAACATGATCTCGTAACCACCATTTTATCAAGAATCTGAATTTTCTCGGACGAACACTTGAGAAAATTATTTCTATGATATATAAAAAAATTTGTGAAACTCATTTTATGTGAATCTTATAGATCACATCAAGATAAATCAAATATTTTACCGAGACCTTTTAAGTTTTAATTAGTGAAGACATATGAGAGAACCTCGACTCTTTTGTTAGAATTAGACACGCGAGTTTATGGGGTGTTTGGTTGCATGATAATTTTTTGTACACTTTCATGATAAAAAATTGTATTAAAATAAAAAGTAAACCAACTCATGACATAAAATTATCATGTTTGGAGGGATGTGATTACAAAAAAGAGTAACCACCGCACATGACCAAATAAAGTGGGGGACCACAAGAAAAAAGAAAGAGATGAGACTCTCTTTTTTTGTTTAAGAAGAAAATCACTTTCAAAACATAAAATTGTCATGGTTGTCAAACACTTCTTTTAACAAGTTTTCTTACAATTTTTAAAAATTAAAATAAAAACCTCAATTATCATGCAACCAAACACCCCATTAACCATTGCACGAGACAACAGTAACTTTTTTGACTTTCGCGTCCTGGTATGGAATCCCGACTTATTAATATAAATAATCTAACATGCGCTCTCTTAACCCAAGTTGGCTCGGGACAGACGGCGAGCTCGCGAATATCCCGGGGAACCGCTGATTATAAAAAAAGAAATATATTTATATTTATATTTATATAGTCACACACACCGTGTGAGATAAGGGTGGCTACACGGACGACGGCAGAAAGAAACGGGTGTAATCCAGCCGGGTCGAGTCGACCGGAGTTTTGTTCGAGTTTGACTCGATCAATTATTTAACTATTAGAACCTAACTCGATATTTGACAAATTTTTAAAAGTCTTATTAAAATTTGATTTGATTTAAGTTCGATGAATTTTAACTTGAGTGTCGAATCGCTAAACAAGCGTACTTAACTCGAACTCGAATCGAACTCATTCGAACCTATTTTTAAATATAAAATATCAAAAAAATATACATTTATATAATATTAAAAATAAATATATAATAAATATAATAAAATTTTAATTAAATTATTTACATAAATAGATAATCAAATATTTAATCGAGTATTTAATCGAATATTTAAACGAGTTGTTCGTGAATTTATCGAGTCGAACAAGTTTCTATTCAGACTCACTCATTTATAAGTCAAGTTTTTTTTCTGTTTAAACTCATTTATTTAATTTAATAAATGATCCGAGTCCACGGTTGCACCCCCTTCTCATGACGGTGCACGTTGTAGCTCGGCTGATCGGCACGCAGGAGGAAGAAATTTATGTGCCATATATATATATATATACATATATATACGTATGTATGTTGGTGTGTGGTGGGTGGCATGATGGCATGGCATCTTCTGCGAATGATACGATCTCAATCGCGTGGTTTTTGTCCGTCTCGGTGTTCGTCTTAACGATAACATAAAGCATATCTGTAAGACCGGCCGGATCGACGACCAACGTCGGCAGATGGAGAGATGCCCATGTATCAGATCAGTATATACGTATACATATATATATTGGGTTCACGTATATTATGACTTTTGTCCTAACATGGTACTCTTTTTTTTTGAACAAACAACACCACCACCATATTTCATTTACTACGTAAAAGAGTACATACAAGCAGATAGACCTGGTGATTAACACCACAGAAAAGACATAAGATTAAACCACACATAACGACAACTCCAAGAGGAAACCTCTTTACTAGGTGACTCAAACATAGCCACAAATCGACCAACACATATAAGTGTTTGAATGGTCGAACAGTAGATGAAGGGACTCCATTAGAGGAGTTTGATAATTGACTTGAGACCGGAAGATCACACCAGTAAGATGTGGATAATGCCCAGTCCATCGGTCTCGAGCTAAACCAGGTGACTATGTAGACAACTAGAAAAGGCCCCATCAAGGAACCGGACCACACGACGCCAAACAGAAACAAAAACCTAAAAAACACAAGCCAAGATACGTAAGCCGGGCTCCGCATCTTCAACGCCACAAAAAGATACAAAACACCTAAACCCATGTTTAGGCAGAGCGTTGAAGGGGGAGCGGGGGAGGGAGGAACATTCCTCCCTCCCAACCAAAAACAACTACAAAATGATACAAAGAAACTTCCCACCGATTCAAAAGCAAGGAACGAAAACACTGCAAAGACCGGAAAGTTGACAACGAAAAAACAATTGGTGCAAACTTCACCCTTCGACAAAGACCACTTCCACGGTGGTGCCGAGGGGGTTCCCGGAGCCGCCGAGGGGCACCGCAAGCAAAGTAGCGCCCCCAACCAAGGAAGCCGCCCCCAAGGGCTTGCCGCCGACAAGCACCGCGAGGGAGGGATGCTTCGCCGCGAGTGAGGTGCCGCCGACGAAGGGGCCGCCGCGAGGGTTCCGGAGCCGAGCGAGGGAGTCGCCGCGAGTTCCGCCGCCTACTAGGGCCGCGAGGGGGTTGTCAACAGCCGCGAGCGGGAGGTCGCCGCGAGATTCCGCCGCCGGGAGAAGAAGCCGCCGCGGAGGAGAGCCGCGCGCGAAGTTTCCGCCGCCGACCGAGAGGCCGCCGCGAGATTCCACCGCTGGGGGCGTCCGCCGGGAGAAGAGGCTGCCGCAGAGAAGAGCCGCGCGAAGATTCCGCCGCCGACCGGGTGGCCGCCGCCCGACCCGACCTTAATCCCGACCCCTCCTAACATGGTACTCATTTTCAACCCTCCCCCCCCCCCCCCTCATATTTATATGTATGTATAGAGTCTGCAGCCTGATATCGACAAGACCGGCATGCATGACCTGTTTTCGGCATACAAGAGAGTTCGGCGGTGTGAACGGAATCTTGGTGTTCGGAAACTTCGATTCAATTTGGACAAAAATTTATGGAACTCGACACCCATGTCATTGTATCTCGTAATTAAGCCGATCCACCGTGAGTTGAGTGGCGCGTCCTCTGCTTACGAGGAGCAGGCAGGGGTGTAAACGGTTCGGATCGGTTCGCCATTTTTTTCTAAATTCAAATCGAATCAATAAGGGGAATCGAATCGAACTGAACCTAGGTTGGCCATTTTTTCTAAATCCAAATCGAATCAATAAGGGGAATCGAATCGAACTGAACCGGTTCAGTGAAGCTTGAACCAATTGTGATTCGGTTCGGTTCGGTTCGATTCATCGGTTTAATATATATTTAAATAAATAAAATAAAATATACATTATAATAATTATTTGAGATTAATGCGAAGACTAATACTTTATTTATAACATATAATTATATTTTTATACTAATTAATTTAAATTTATAATAATATATATTTAAAATTGATATAATATATATTTAAATATAATATAATATGTAAATAAATTGAGTCAAACTTTGTCAAATCGGGTCAACCGGTTTACCGGTTTAGTTCGGTTTGGAGAGGTGTCGAACCGAACCAAACCGATAAGAAATTATCGGTTCAGTTCGGTTCCAAAAACCAAATGGATAACCCGTCAAACCGAATCGAACCAATCGGTTCGGTTCGGTTTACCGGTTTTCTGGTTTTACTTGAACACCCCTAGGAGCAGGGCATGAGTTCGAAGGGCCGGAGAGCCCGGCCACCTCCTGTGGGGTGGTTTCCCTGTGGGGATCGAGCGCCACTCGATCCCTCATCTCACGCAGAGCCGTGCAGTGTTTGGCCATTGGGCCATCATGAACAAAAAAAGACTCAGCGGAATAATAGGAATCGAAATCGGTTAATATATGTTTCCGTTCGTCCAATTTCTCGGTACATATAAAGTAAAGTTAACTTAAATATAACTAAATTAATTATAAAAATTTGATATGTATAGAGTGATAAAATAGTAAACTAACTTTTCAAAGAAGTTATATTAAATTTTAATAATTACACATAGATTGTTAACTTACTTTTAAATAAAAATAATATATTCCGAAAGTTATCGATTCCGGATCCAATCCTTATAAGGGCATCGGAATCAGGGTGAAATCGGAGAACATAGTAATTCGGATATTATCGAAATGTGATGACCTCAACTCCTGACAGAATCGGATACCGGTGATCCGTTATAGAATTTTTGCCTGCCGTTTGTAACCTTATGGGGTGTTTGGTTGCATGATAATTGAGGTTTTTATTTTAATTTTTAAAAATTGTAAGAAAACTTGTTAAAAGAGGTGTTTGACAACCATGACAATTTTATGTTTTGAAAATGATTTTCTTCTTAAACAAAAAAAGAGGGTCTCACCTCTTTCTTTTTTCTTGTGGTCCCCCACTTTATTTGGTCATGTGCGGTGGTTACTCTTTTTTGTAATCACATCCTTCCAAACATGATAATTTTATATCATGAGTTGGTTTACTTTTTATTTTAATACAATTTTTTATCATGAAAGTGTACAAAAAATTATCATGCAACCAAACACCCCATTAATAAGAGTGTTAGCAAGGAATTTATACTCACATAGCTACTCTTCACTACAAGAGAGGGGGTTATCAGAGATGACTTAACGGTGATGGTTTCGAAAAGTCTTATTCGCAACGACTTAAGTCGTCTCCAATAAAATTGCCGTCATCTATACGTTCGGAGACGGCTTCAACAAGTAACCTGATACAAGTTGTTTGATTGCGAGATGGAGTAGGTTTTCTCTCTACAAATAATATTTTTATAAAAAACTTGTAAAGAAGGGGTATTCGGTAACCATGATAAAATATAATTTTGTTAAGAATTTCTTCCTGTGTAAGGAGAGGGATTAGATTTTTCTTTTTTCTCCCGGTGTCTCTACCTTTATCGTCATATATGCGTTCCCACCTTTTTCTTGTTGTCACATCTCACCAAATGATTTTATTGATCAGCTAACTTAGATTTTATTATGATATACAATTTTGTCACATATATAAGCACATAAAATCTATAATACAACCAGACAACTCATGAGCTTTTCAATCTTAATTAATACAGGTTTGTAAGATATAGATGGAACCTAGACATAGTTTCCTAAACTTGTGATTAATGAGTAACAGTAGGATCTTGCTCCACCATGACTTTTTTTGTCAGAAAAAAATGTTACATAAGCCGTTTTTGATTAGTCCGAAAATGTTATTATGTCAAATGGCGTGATTAGATGCAAAATATATTATATTTTTTGCTAAAATTATTTATTAAAATAAAGTCTAAGATAATTAGAGAATATAAATACCTTATCCGGTGAAATATGACAACAGAAAGAGTGAGAGCCATCTACATATAACAAGAAAACACAAGGAACCGACCACATAGAAAATAAAAGAGTATCATATTATTTTTATCGCACAACTTGTTTGCAGATCAGAAGACCTTCATCGTGCTATAAATCACCATTTAAGTCTGTATATATTATGATGGACTAACTAGTTTGTGTTTTCTTTTTACTTTTTATCAATATTAATTCGTTTTTATTGTAAATTGAATCATAAGTATTGATGTATACTAACTAATTATCAAGACACAAGATCCTCGTTGCTCCCAAAAAAAAAAAAAGATGCATGATCCTCATATCATCGTATGTAGATCAAAGTACACTCTAAAGGTATACCAATTCTCCAATGGGCTTGATATACCTAATGAATGTATTTGAATGGCAAGGTATTTTATTTCACTGGCAAGTTCCAGCTTGGATCTAAAATGAGGATCGTGTTTAGAAGAGACAGACCTTATATATGTGGATCCATTTGTTTTAGGCCATGCTTGTTTTATTGTAATTCTCTTGTTTTAAAATCATTATTTAGAATATTATATTTTAATTTTAGAGCAAGACTTTTTGTTTAATTAGTTAACTTTTTGTACCAGACACATAAAACAAACTAGGGGATCACGGGATTAAGATGATTTTATAGTTATAAGATGTTCTTGTTTTTCCACTCTCCTCCTGGTGTAATTTAAAGCATTTCAAAATATAGTATTTTACATCAATCCAAACGATTAAAAATATTTCCAAATAAGACAAGAATATTATTTTACAGATTTTCACAATCATTTTCAATTTGCAAACCAATTTCATTCATAGAGAATAACTTCTCTTCTCTAGGTGGAAAAGAATGCACTCAGTCTTCCAAGAAAAGTCTTGACTTGCATATGAATCATGGTAAAAAAATGGCTTGGATCAAGAAGGACCTTTGTTCCCAAAAAAAAGAATGTCTTTGGGAACTATAGTTGACCTCTCTTATTGATATTCTAATGGTCAACAACACATAGATAGACAATTAGCGCCGAAGAGGGAGCTCCAATCTCTAGAAAAAATGGAGGAAATCTTTTGGAAACAAAGAGCTAAAGTTTATTGGGTTAACTATGAGGATAGCTGCACAAAAATTTTCCATATGATGGTTTTGCAAAGAAAATAAAATAAGAACTTTGGTGTTAATAATATAGATGACACTTGGACCAACAAATGGGATGATATCAAGAGAGTTTTCGGGACTTACTTCCACTCTTTGTTTAATTACTCTTGCCTAGAACCCCATACTTCCTATGCATATCCAATTTTCTATCGTTTCAATAGCCCAAGGTAATAGTAAGTTTTCAATGCCAACTCTGGGTGAGATTAAAGAATCTATTTTTTCCATGAAATCTGAAAAGGCTCATGGACCTGATGGTATTCCACGAGTCTTTCTCCGAAAGCTCTGACCTTGAATTCACCATGACATAAGCTCTCTTTATATATCTTTTGCACCCACAATATACCCCTGGGATTAAACCATGACATTATCTCCAATCCCTTGAGCATTTTTGTCCTATTAGCTTGTGTGATGTCAATTTTAAAATCCTAACCGAGTTAATTGCCTGAAGGAATCAAGTTTTATTGCCATCTCTGATTGAAGACCAACAGTTTGCCATTGTGGCCGGTAGGTTGGGGTTTAGATAATATAATTGATGCCCAAGAGATTCTTTATACATTCAAGCATAAATAAGGCAAGATCGGTTGGTTTCTTGTTAAATTGTATATATGCAAGACCTTGGATAAGCTTCTGTGGTCCTTTATCAAGTTCATGCTTGTCAATTATAGATTCACTTGTCACCTTGTGGATTTGATTATGAACTGTTACTATTGCTACCTACTCATTGAAATTAAATAGTTAGAGGGTTGATTTTATCTGAGCCATGAGAGGCATCCATCAGGGTTGTCCCCTATCTCTTTACCAATATATCTTGCATCCTAAAGCTCTTTCTTTCCTTATGAATTTAGCCGTTGCTTAAAGTAATTTATCAAGTTTTCATTCCTATAGAGGTGCTCTTAGAATCATACATCTTAGAAGTGTAAAATGCTCATCATAGACCAAATTTCCTTTTCATTTGCAACCCCACAAATGATTATATCATCAGCTCTCCAGGTAGTCCATAAACAACTCAGTCTAGAATTACTTTTAGTAAGAATGTTTTCATAGATCTTCAAAATTTTCTATTCAATATTAGTGGCTTCCCTTAGGCCTCACAACAGATCATTATTTGGGTATTCCTTTTTGCATCTTGGATAGCAAAATCAACCACTACGATTGCTTGTGAATAATTATCATAAGAAGCTTGTAGGTTAGAAGATGGGCTTTTTATCCATTGGGGAAAAACCACTTTTATTAAATCCACCTTGAATCAAAGGTTGATTCATACTATGTCTGTGAAAGAAATTTCTTTAAGAGTTGTTAAGAAGCTTGACAACGTCCAAAATAAATTCTGGTGGTCACATCCACTCATTGGCGGTAAAAGGATCCATTTCTCTACTTAGGACTCCAACAAACATTCAAAACTAAACAGAGGTTTGGGTATCAAGGACTACAATACTATGAACAAAGTCCTTTTTCTTAAGGCTGTGTGGTCTTTCATTGATGATAAGCACAAGATCTAGGTTTGATTGCTTCACTTCAAATTGAGATTTGTGGACTTCTAAGAGACAAGAATAAAAGGTTATAATTTTGACATCTAGAAAAACATTCTTCATGCAAGATTGAAACGTAGGAAGGGCTGTCTATGGAAAGTCAACAATGGTATTCGTATTAATATATGGGATCACAGTTGAATTATTGATAGGAAAGATTCACCGGTCTTAAATGTGATTGTGAATTACCATCTTACTTGAGTTATGAATCTAATTGTCAATGACAATTGAAGCAAAAAGTTATGAATTGTTGAATTAATAAAGATTCATTAATCAGGATCTTGAAGACCCCTTTACAAAAAATGGGATGTTGACTACTGAATTTGCCTATAAGTTCATTAGGAACAGAAGCATCTCACTGGGGCCCTCCAATTGTGAGATATGGTATCTACTCTAGCATCCAAAAGTCGCATTTATTTGCCCATAGAACATAATTACCTTCACATGGAAATGATTATTTGGGAATCTCCCTACTAATGATGCCGTCAACTATAGATGTCCTTATATTGACAACTCGTCCTACCGCCAATATGGGCCAGAATCCATTGATCATTTTTTCTTTGCCTATTCTTTTAGTAGATATATTTGGTTCAGATCCCCTCTAGGCTTAAATGATTCGTGGTTAGTTAAGGGCTTTGGCGGAATGACTAAAACATGTATGGGGTTGCTGTTAAAATCTCATTGCGATGCCAATTTCAAGAATCCAAGGAGGGATCCTCAATGAGTTCTCACCAAGGCCAAGCAGGAACCCTCTTCTACTTATCCCAGTTTAAGTGCTCAACTACTTCCCATCGGAACCAAATGACACCTCCACCACTCCATCAAGTTAGTTAAAATCAATGTGGATTGCATGACAGAATAAAATGGGTAGTGCTATCAATTTTGTGGCTAGAGATCCTATCGGGAAACTTGTGATCTAGTCAACTCGTACCTCGATCTTCAAATATACCCGCATTCTAGAAGCAAGACAGTGACAAAGCTTGTGATTGGGCTCTGGATCAAGATTTTCATTCGATTGTTGATAGTGATGCTCATGTTATCATAGATGCTATCGATGGGAATGATACCTCTTGTTGGCGTGCTTAGAACATCGTCGATAAATGTCAACTTTGAAGAATCCGAGATTTTCTTCTTCTATAGTCGCAGGGAAACAAATCATATGGCTCATTCTCTACCTAGCTAGATGGGCCCTAGAGAAGTCGCAAGTCATTTTATGTTTTTTGTCTTTTGCACTTTTACTTTTCTATATGTTAGATTTGTTTTGCAAGAACTTGCTGGATAAGGGCTAGTTTGATTTTATTGTGGTGCTGTGCTTTTCAAAGAAAAAAAAAAGTAGACAATTGAGTTTCTCTATTTCAACCACAACTTATCTTATATGAGAGGGGATAATCTTTCGGTCATGCTAAATATATAAGACTCACATATACTATAGTTTATATTTTATATTAATTACACCGGTAACTTTAGGTGCATGTGTCTAAGACTGAGATGGAATAAAATTTTATGCTTAGCACAGAATTAATTTGAATATTTTAATTAACTCTTAATTTTTATAAATAAAATAAGAGTATTATCAAGTTAAACTTGCATAGAATTAAGAGATCCGCTATGGAGATATGTCAGATACTTAGAATGCATTACATAAGGGGTGCAATAGAACCATACACTTTGACAAATATATCTAAACTAACTCTCCTAAAAAAATAGTTCAACTTATTTACTAAATTAAATGATTAAGTTTGAACCAGAAAAAATCTCCAGGGTCCTAAAATCTTACTCAACTAGATAAAATTCATGAGTAATTTCATTAATATTCTATTATTTTATTTATTAATATTTATTTAAAATAAAGTTATATGTATTAAAAAATTATATAATATACATAGCTTTTCTAAAATAAATAAAAATTAAATTTAGTCTAAAGTCAAAGCTGGACCAAGCTTCGATTCAAGTTTAAATTTTATAGATTAGTTTAAATCTGTATAAAATGATAATAAATCAATTTTGATATTAATATTTAGAGAAAATAGTCTTTCATTTTCAAAATTCATTCAGACGAACACTTAAATTATATAACATATTTTATTTGTACTATAAATTTTAAATTTAATATTATTAATCAAACATCTTTAATTTATCGTAATATTACTTTCAAAATCGGCAGTCTTAGAAATGTCTTATCAAACGAGGCATGAGATTGAGCTTCCAATATTGCTCTCAAAAAAATATTTTCTAAAATTTCGTAGACGAGTTTATATGAAACTCCAGTTTCGACAAACCTTCGGTTCTAGTTCGAACCGGACTAATAACTGGACGCACTAAAAACAGGAGTAGGGGTGCAAACGAACCAATACACTCGACAACTAGCTCGAAGTTCGGCTCGATAAAAACTCGACTCGGCTCGTTTATTATGTTAAATGAACAAGTTTGAACAAAAAATAAAGCTCGACTCATTAAACGAGCCGAGCTTGAACAGACTCCTGCTCGGCTCGATAAGCTCGCGAGCAGCTCGATTAAATATTATATTATATATTTATTTTTAAAAATTAAATTTTAAGTATTAATATTTATATATTGTCACTTAAATATATTAAATAATTCAAAAATCGAGTTTAAACTTAGATTGAGTTTCATAAATGAGTTAAATCTAAAGTTTCACAAATGATTTTTCATTGATTTTGAGTTTATAAAAGAGTTTGTATATAGCTTAAGTTTGAATATGAATTGAATTTTAGTCTAACTACTACTCGAGTTCGAGCTCGACTCGGCTCGATTAATAAACGAACCAAGCTTGAACAAAGATTCAACATACTCGCTAAAACTCGAGCTCGAACTCGAACTCGTGTAAAATAAACGAGCCGAGCTTGAATACCGTACTACTCGGCTCGGCTCGACTCGTTTGCACCCCTAAACAGGAGTTCTTTACTCTAACTCCAGTACCGGATAGCAGTGTTAACGGATTCGAGTTACTGCGGCGGCGGTTTTCGGATACCGCGGAGGGTTGCATCCGATACGGTACGGCTACGTTTCCGGAAAGACGGGGCTAAATCAAACGCATCGCCGCGAGATCCGATCTAATCTGATCTGATGGCACGGCCGTCCACCGCCACCGCCGGTTTTCAATAAAAACCGCTCTTTTATTATACTCCCGGTCACATGCCGCCTCCTCCTCTCCCCCCCCCCCTTCCTTTGCAGACCTTCCCTTCGCTCCGCCCCCTTTCTCCCTCCGCCACCGGGGGTTCTGCCGGGTGTCCCGATCCTTATCCATCTTCCGGGGGGGCGGCGGCGGCCGCAGCGGCTCGGGTCGAAGGATGGAGGCGGCGGCGCTGGTGTTGACGGCTGCGCTGGTGGGGCTGGGGCTCTACTGGTTCGTGTGGGTGATGGGCTCGGCGGAGCAGAGGGGCAAGAGAGCCGTCGACCTGAAGATGGGGTCGATCTCCCGGGACAAGGTGCAGGACAAGTACAGGCAGTACTGGTCCTTCTTCCGGCAGCCGAAGGAGATCAACGAGTCGTCGGCGGAGGAGGAGAAGGTGCCGGCCTTCGTCGACACCTTCTACAACCTCGTCACGGACATCTACGAATGGGGCTGGGGGCAGTCCTTCCACTTCTCGCCCTCCCTCCCCGGCCGATCCCACCGGGAGGCCACCCGCATCCACGAGGAGCGCGCGGCGGACCTCATCGGAGCTCGCCCGGGGCAGCGGATCCTCGACGTCGGGTGCGGCGTCGGGGGGCCCATGCGCGCCATCGCCGCGCACTCCGGCTCCAGCGTCGTCGGCATCACCATCAACGAGTACCAGGTGAGCCGCGCCCGGGCGCACAACCGCAAGGCGGGCCTCGACGCGCTCTGCGAGGTCATATGCGGCAACTTCCTGCAGATGCCCTTCCCCGCCGCCAGCTTCGACGGCGCCTACTCGATCGAGGCCACCTGCCACGCCCCCAAGCTCGAGGACGTCTACGGCGAGATCTACCGCGTGCTCAAGCCGGGCGCGCTCTACGTCTCCTACGAGTGGGTTACCACCCCTCTGTACCGCGCCGGCGACCCCGAGCACGTCGAGATCATCCAGGGGATCGAGCGGGGCGACGCGCTCCCCGGGCTGCGCCGCCAGGACGAGGTCACCGAGATTGCGAGGAAGGTGGGTTTCGAGGTGGTCCGGGAGCAGGACCTGGCGTTGCCGCCGGCGGGGCCGTGGTGGAGCCGCCTCAAGATGGGGCGGGTCGCCTACTGGCGCAACCACCTGGTGATCAAGGCGCTCAGCCTCTTCGGCGTCGCCCCGCGCGGCGTGACGGACGTTCACGAGATGCTCTACTGGACGGCCGTGCACCTCAGCCGGGGCGGCGAGACCGGCATCTTCAGTCCGATGCACATGATTCTCTGCCGGAAGCCCGTCGACGGCGGCAACTGATCCTCCGGCCGGCGGCCGGAGAGCACGATGCAGCCGAGGTATACCAACCGTTCCAGCACGGCCGCCACCTTCTCCCCCCTTCTTCCCCCTTTTCCTTGACCTAAATCTCTTCTCGCCCATCGAACCTCTCTAGGATTTGTTCCATGTTTGGGGAATTTGTTCCTGTTCTTCTCCACTGCTAGGAAGGGAACAATTTGGCGGTTTTCTGTTGTGTTTACTTTAATATCTTATGAAATTCAGCGGAGAAAATTCCAAGATCGTTGCCAAATTATCCCAGAAATCTTGCCCGGCTCCCCTCCTCCTCCGGCGCCGGCGACGAACTCTCCCTAGATTGTATCCTGCACATCTCCCATCTCTGTTTCCGGCGTCCTCCCGGCGCCAACCGCAGGGGTTGGGTTTTCCACGTCCCGCCCGTTTCCGCCATCTCCACGATCTCGCGCCGCCGCCGCCGCCGCCGCCGCCACCGCGTGCCTTGCCTCCGGGCGCGGTGGATTGCGGCACGAAGAATGACATCGCGTCGATTCTCGTCGCGCTGCCCTGCTTTTGTTCTTTTGTTCGGTGGTGGCGCCGTGCCGGGCCGGAGGGACGGACAGCCAGCTGCCCCGTTGGCTGCTGTCTGCTACTGTTTGGCCGCGTGCCCGCGCGCGCATATGCCATCCTGGCCGCCCTGCCGCCGCTGCGCTTCTGACGTAGCTCCGCCCGTGGCATTGCCGCGCTTGTACGCAATACAGTTCTGCCTGCAGTAGTCTATCCTCTTGGGCGACGGAGCGCCTCCGTTTTGGACGGATCGATATCCATCTGAAAGGCTGCTCCGTCTTTCCTTCCCTGGTCGGACATAGAGAATATTGTGAGTACTCAATGAAAAAAAAATCACGATTTTAATCACTTAGAATAATAAATTCGTAAGATGTTAATAATAATTTAATTTCGTCAATGACAAATTAATGAGTCAGTAAACTGTTACTGAATTATTATCGACGTCTCACAAATTCATTCTCGAACTTGATATAATTTGTTATCGATAGACCGTAAGTAACATGTCGAAAGTGATTCAATATTTTTGATAATAATTTATCAAATTTGTTATTTAAATTATCACTTAAGCGATTTAAGATCGTGATCGACTTTGATTAAAAATTGAGGATATTCTCTCCACAAAGACTGAGATGATCCAAACTTTTTTCGCTTGTGGTTCGTCTAAGGACCGGTTGAGTTGGGGCCGTCTCCACCCAAAGTAGGGCAGCGAGCCGAGTAGGATGCAGTGCCGTTAAACTTGGGACTCCTTTTAGACTTAGAATTTGAATGCCTGGCTTTTTACCACTCGGCACGCGTTTGGTAGGGATTCTGTAGCCGTGGATTCCATGAACATGCTCCGCATATCTTCTTTTTGGGACATTTCACGTATTCTGTAGAAAAGTTTGACTAATGTTTAGAATCTTGTTTGGCATATTTAACTGGACATGTGAGAGATCTATGTCATCTATTTTTACTCTTATTTATTATTATTATTCGACAAATTCAATGTTTCTTGAAAAAAATGTGAAATTTAATGGAGGTATTTGGTTGTATGATAATGAAAATTTTTATTTTTATTTTTAAAAATTATAAGAAAATTGATTAAAAGAGGTGTTTGATAATCAAGATAATTTTATGTTTCGAAAGTGATTTTCTTCTTAAACAAAAAAGGATGGTCTCACCTCTTTCATTTTTCTCGTGGCCTCCCGTTTTGTTTGGTCATATATGGTAGTTATTCTTTTTTATTATCATATTTTTTCAAGCATGATAATTTTATGCCATGAGTTGGTTCACTTTTTATTTTAATACAATTTTTTATCATGAAAATATATAAAAAATTATCATGCAACCAAACACCCCCGTAAAGATAAACACGACTTTTTAATTTTTACATTGAAATCTACTTCTCCGATCTAGAAAGTTGGCCCTTCCCAGATATTTTTCTATTGTCTTTTTCTTATTTCTATTCGTTAGAAATTTTCAATGATTATAAAATTTCTTTCTAAATTCTCATCAAACACATTCTTAGTTGATCTGTTCTAACACTATCTCTAACAACATTCAGAACTGTTCTAACTCACATCTGATGGTCCAATTCAGCTCATGTACGAAGCTCAATCCAAGTGTAATCTCTCTCTCTCTCTCTCTCTCTCTCTCTCTCTCTCTCTCTCTCTCTCTCTCTCTCTCAGAGACACGTACACACACACCATCTTGCCCACAGCTTGCAGATCATCTTACTCACTCTTCCTCTCCTTTTTAATACATGACCCAGGAGACATCGTCGGTGTAGCAGATCCAGATCATACTGTTCTTCTTGCATTGTAAATAAAAAACTGCTGTTCTACCTACCTCGCTGCATGTGCCGTCTGAGTCTGTTGCAGTTTTCCAAAGGGCGAGTGTCGGAGAGTCTTCCTCTTTGTTTACTCCTTCGGGTGTCCGTCCTCCGTCGCCCAGAACTCCCCCGGTGCTGCAACTGCAACGCCTTTAATGGCGCCATCCTGCTCCGTTGAGCTTGAGCCCCCCCCCCCCCGGTCACTGTTTTTCTTTTTCTTTTTTTCTTTATTTGCGGTGTTTTCGTTTGAACGACGAGAAGAAAAAAAAAACTCCGCATATATATCAACTGTTTTTTTTTGGGGGTCAGAACTCCGCATCTCAACTCGAGAAGCAAACTTGAACGGATTCTGCTTCACTCGGTAACTTGTATATATGCTCGATAACTTTGAGCAACAAAAAAAAAAAACTTGGGAGCCCGGCTTGAACAGATTTTGCTCCACTCAGCAAAGTAAAGATCACCGAGTAGCTATGTATCTCGATCGAACTTTTGTTTGAAAGGATTAAATTGTAGCAACACTGTCTGTTTAAGTTATTAAACTTGATCTTGAATTCAAGTTCTCTATACCTTCTAGAGGGAGATACTTCACAAAGAAGTACTTCTCAATATCCTAAAACATAACCCAGCTTCGAATCAGCTCTGGGTGTTTATTTGATTCTCTCTTAGAACAGATCGATGGGTAGGGGCCGATCAGAATTAATCATGGTTTATGTCTGAAATTTAAAATACTTGCTTTCTCCGAAAACGTAGTTTTCATGATCACTGCGATATGATACCATCCTTCAGGCAATAAGATGGCACGTCTTCTTCTTCTTTTTTTCAAATTGATGGATTAACAGGTATATATACGACAGACAAATAATATATATAATGAATAAATATGTTTGTATGTAAAAAAGTCAAGGAATTGACATTCTTCCTTCTTTTGTGTTCTTTTTTTGTTACTTAACATTCTTTTGACTGGATTTGGGTACTGGAAGTCGGTATTCTTCTTGGGTCTGACCTGATAGATCTTTGTCAATATTTTTTGTTTTTTGAATTTTATATCCATTAAGTGTCATTTCCCCGATCAAGACTTGATCGACTTAATGAGCATTCATTGATTTGAATGTTTTATCCACTATCTGGTGTTTTTCCAATTAGGGCTTGACCGAATTAGTTAACCTTTATTGATTTGGATGTTTCATCTATTAATAGGTATTCCCTGATAAGAGCTTGGCCAAATTAGTGGACATTCACTGATTTGAATGTTTCATTTACTAACCGGTATTTCTCTTAATGAAACTTGACCGAATTAGCGAGTCTTCATTGATATGGATATTTTTATATACTAACCGGTATTTTCCTGATCGGGGCTTAACTGAATTAGTGGCCTTTCATTGGTTTGCATGTTTCATTTACTATCCTGTATTTCCTTGGAGCCTGGCTGAATTAGTGGGCCTTCATCGGTTTGAATGTTTCTCTTTCTTCCACTAATAAGTATTTCCTTGATCAAGGCTTGACCAAATTAGTAGGTCTTCATTGGTTTGGATGTTTCTCTTTCCTCCACTTATCGGTATTTCCCTAATTGGGGTTTGACCAAATTAGTAAGCTTTCATGAGTTTGGATGTTTCTCTTTCCTCCACTAATCAATATTTTTCCACTTAGGGTTTGTTCAAATTAGTAGGACTTCATCGGTTTGGATTTTCTCTTTTCTCCACTAATCAATACTTTTTTAATCAAGAATTGACCGAATTAGTGACTCTTCATCGGTTTGGATGTGTCTCTTTCTTCCACGAGTTGATATTTCCCTATTCGGGGCTTGATAGAATTAGTGGGCATTCATTGATTTTGGATGATTTTTCTTCTTCATCTAATAGTCGGTATTTCCCCGATCAAGACTTTACCAAATTAATAAGCCTTCATTGGTTCTATGGTAGGGGGTTAACATATGGCTTAATGGGCCGAACCTCCGTGTTAATGATTCTTTGGTCGGTCCTTGATTTGGTTTGATTGGAACCTGATTGGGTCTTAATTTCTTTTAATTGAGCTTGACTTTCTTTAGTATGAACTTTGTATAGCTTGACTTGATAATTGTTGCTAATTGGATCTCCCTTGGTTTAATGGGCCTCAAGTTGGTCCATGGTTTGTTTTCTCGGGCTTTATTTTCTTCTACTTGGGTTTGATTCTTCTTGAGATGAACTTTGTATGCTTTGATTCCTCACTTGATGGTGATTAATTGGGACTTTATGTGCCTTAATGGATCTTGAGATAATTGATGTCTTCATTGCTTATTGAGCTTGAAGTGATTTAAATGACCTTGAGCTTCCTCCTTAGAGTATCTTGGGACTTAACCAAATTTGTGTTGCTTTGATCTTCTTCGTCCTGTAGAGTTTCTTTGCTTGATTGGAGCTTTATTGATTGTTTTGATCTCCAATGATGAGCCTCCTCAATTAAAGCTTTCTTTCTCTCCTTGGAGTCTTTCTATGGCCTTGTGTGGAATGAATCCTCTTTCTTCAAATGAAGCATCTCACATTTTTATAGGCTAAGAAGAGGGGGCATTTAGGTAAAAATTTTGGTTCACCATTTCTTTGTTTTTTAGGTATGTAAGAGGGCATGAGGGCATTTTGGTCTCAACTATGACCCACCATTTTCTTATTTCTGATTGTGAGAGAAAGAGGTAGAGATATTTTAGATTTTTAACACTTCTTTTTCAGAAGGGAGATGGATAATTACACAAATAGTTCTCAAAGTCACCTTAGAAGAGAAATTTTATATGACCTCTTTGAAAGGGATTTCGGGCCTTAAAACAAAGGCCAATATATACATATGCCCAATGAGTAAAATAAGATTAATCAAGTCTATTTGGGAGTTATTAGGGATTTTAAGCCCTCCTAAAATTTCATAAAAATTGTGTTTTGTACATAAATGGCTTCCTTGTCACGAAACATCTTGTTTGACTTAGTAAAAGCCAATTCACACACAAATGTCTCATTTTTTTGTTCTTTTCCCCTTTTTTATTTCCCACTGATCTTTCTCCCTTTTTCTACTCTCTCTCTCTTTCTCTCTTTTATTTCGTTTTCCCTGACTCCCTTTTTACTACTCCTGCCGTATATTATTTTATCATTTTTTTATTATTATCTAGTTGCTAAGTAGCTGTGAATGTTGTTTTTTATTATAAATATATACTTTTCGGACTTATTTTGCTGCCATTTTTTTGTATCATTAACAATTATTCATTTTATATTTTTTTGATTTGTTTAATTTATTGTTATTATTATTTTTCAAAATCTCTTTCATTTTTTTTATTTTGTCCTAGGTAGGGGAAGCTTCGAGAAAGGGCACTTCAGCCCTTCCACCTCAGCGCCTTTCCCCCTCATGGATGCCAGGCGAGGACAGGGGCAGGAGGGGTGCACCAACGAGGGAGATACTTGCGCTTCCTCTCCATGTTGTCTCACTCTTCTTCATCGGCTTTGCTTCTTCTTCTGCCGGCTTCTTCTCCTTCCTATTAGTTTGTGGAGATCGGGGTCCCTCGGTTAGGTGGTGGAGGGAACCCCCTCTACCGTCTCTCCACCGTAGACACAAAATACCCAATGGGTCTCACTCTGTCTTGTGGATCTCACCGATCAAATTAGGGCAAATCATCAATCTCATCGAGGTGTTTTGTGTCTGTGGTGGAGGGGTTCCCTCCACCACCTGATCGAGGAACCTTAGTCTTGGTTTGTGAGGGTCACTGTTCGAAGGCTCCCAACTTCTTCTCCTATGACGGCGATGTGGGCCCTAGCCCTTGGCGGGGGTGTTCGTGGTTTCGTTTGATTTAAATTTTGAATATTTTTCTCAAACCAAATCCAAACCAAATAGTCTCCTAAACCAAACCAAGGGGTTTGGTTTGGTTCGGTTCATATCATATTTTATTAAAGTATAATAGATATGTCAATATATAATTTAATTTTTTATCTTAAATCATATGCTAATAAAATTTATTATATATGTTTATACAATTCATTAATTTTATCTTTAAAATTCTTAAAACAAATTTATTTTTACAATAAAAGATACATAACTATTAGATTAAATAGACTTAAAATAAAAAAGTTAATCTAATTTGGGTTATTAAGTTTACCGATTTGGTTTGGTTTCAAGAGTCTTAGAAATTAAATCAAATCGATCGGTAGTTTAAACCAAACCAAACCAATTTGATTTTTCGAGTTGAACCGAATAATGAACAACCCTACCCTTGGTGGTGGAAATGCTAGCCGGAGGTGGTGACAAGTTTTGGCATTGTCTTTCTTCTCCATGCGACCACGGCAATGGTGGCCGCAGCAGCAATTGAAGATGGTGGCAATGTAAGTCCTCTCTCCTTCTACAATGGTGTTAGGTGTAACGGCTGGTGTTTTAATTTAAATAAATATTAGTTGTTTATTTATTATGAGATTAATTATATTTAATATGTGTTATCTCTCTCCTTTTCTCTCTCTTTCCATTTTTTCTCTCCACATCGTTCCCTATTTTTCCTCTTTTCGGATGCCCTATTTTCTTCCTCCTCTAGGTCGCCGCCCCTCTCAGCCGCGCGCCACCGTCCTGCTCGGTTCCGTCGCCCGCCAGCCACCTCGCACCAGCCTTCGCCTTCGAACGCCGCCTGTCGGCGTTGATCGGCCGCCTGCCTCATCCACGGCCGTAGCACGCCGCCGCCGCGCCTCGCCGCGTCAACACCCCCTTCGGCCGCCGCAAGATCCTCGCCGTTGCACCCGCACGCGCGAGTGCCGCGCCGCCCTCGCCGCCCGCGGCGGCAGCCGCCGCCCCCTCGCGCGCGCCCGCGGCCTCGCCGCGTGGGCCTCGTCGCCGTGCCACCGCGTTCTCCCCTCCCTCGCCACGGCCGTCTACCCGCCGCCGCGCCCACCCGCCGGCGCCGCTGCGCCGTGCCCGTCAACCCGCGGCCACCCGCCGCACGTTGCGGCGCAGCCGCCGCCTCCCTCCGCACATCCGCGCGAGCCCGCAGCCGCCCCTCGTTGACGTCGCCGCCTTCTCCCTCCCCCCGGTTGACCGCCGCCGTCGCCCGCCGAGCGTGCGCCCGCGCGAGAAGTCCACCGCGGCCCAGCCGCGTGTCCACGTCGGCGGCCGCCATCGCCGCATCGCCCCGTCACCAGTCGAAGCCCCCCCTCCCGGTTGTCCCATGGCCGCACCTTGCACCGTCGGCACCTGGCAGCCCCGTGCTACTCGGTGTGCGCCGCCGTGCACCAGTGAACCGCCCCCCCTTCACACCGCGGTATGCCCCCCCTCCCTCTCTCCTCTATCATCCTCTCTCTCCTATATTATTCTCCCCTCTCTCATATTATTCATTATATTATTATTATTATTTTTAATCCTCTCTCTATTTTCCCCTTGATCCGATGGCTTAACCCTCTCACTCTATGTCTTTCCGAGCAGTTTTAGAGGAGGAGATCTCATGTTTGGGTGATTTGATTTGTGCACCGCATCGCCACGTTCGATATCATTTTCGGTCGCCGGTTCCAAATTTCTCCAGCATCGTTTCCGGTAGGCACCCTTGACGTGTCTATTATCATTTAAAATTCTATTTAATTCTCCATGACTTGTAGTGATCAAATTGATTTAATTAGCCGGGTTAGCATTGTATGTCGTGGTCAGCGTAGTTAGCGGTGTTGGTTCTTTCATATGTAATGGAGATCGTAGTATTGTTATTTCAGGTTGTTTATAGCATGTTAATCATCATGTTCCTGGTCGATTATAGTCCATTTTTTGATAACCTACATCTAGGTAGTCCTTGGTTATTCTTTCGAGTTAATATCATTGTATATATAAGGTGATAGGTAACTAAGCTAGATATTGTTGAGTTAGTCTCATTAACTACTTGATTTTTCAGCCATGTTTATGTCTTTAAACCAAAAGATATGGTCTGATTGGGTCTGTTCATATCATGTTTTGATTGAGAGTCTGTGGTGGTATCATACTAGCTCATATGTATTATTGTCATTTTATGGTTCTAGCATCATGAACATATTGTTTAGGTGTAGTTGGTCATGGTATTTGCATTGATGGTATATTTGTCATAGCATGATATGGTGTATGTCATTTATCTTATAAATGTGATCATGTCACGGCATGATTGAGGTGGATGCATGATGTATTGAAACTATGAATGGAAAACTGAGCTACACCAGACTAGTTAGTCGTGACTCGAGGGCAGCGAGGGGTTAGAACCGTCTGGTGCATCCTTCGATCCCAGATCCCGCGGGCATCCTACGTGCCACCACTGCCTAGGTGCACTATGGGATTTCGATTAGTATATGGTATTTATATATGATAGATCTGGTGGTAGCTGGTTGAGATGGCAAGACGACGCATTCCTTGCTAATGGAGATCTGTGAACAAGATATGCGCATCTATTAGAGGAAAGGTGCATATGTGTGAATGTGATTCTTGTTAGAGGATAGATGTATTTTGCATGGTATGGTATAGATGGTCTAGTAATGTATTTTATTTTGTCAAGTATCAAGTTATGTAGCATGGTGTATGTATGGTGTGTCTCATTTGTAGTATATCATCATATGGAGCATATAGTAGGTGTCTATGCATATGTTCATACCATCTTTCTAGGTCATGTTATAATGCATATAGGTGCTGGTTGGTGTGATTATAGGCTTTGGTTGGTGGTGTAAAACACATGGATTAAGTCATATATCTAATGTATTGACTAGCCTATATTTGTATATAATTGGTGTAGGTCTGGGTACCTATTTAATTAACATCTAGGGCCTTTTGGCTATCCGATTTGGCGGATGATGGGGTGTCTACTGAGTCGTCGTACTCATTCCAATCCTTTTAACAATTTTCAGGTAATCAGAGTAGCGCAGCGGAAGCATGATGGATTGATTCCCGAGAAAGCAAATTGGATGATTCTTGTAATTTAGATGGTAATTAGATTTGTTTAGATTATAGCATAGCAATGTATTTAATTTGATTCTATGGATGTATAAACTGGGACCTAGTTGTCTTCAATTTTCCCAAACCGATGTTTTTAAGGGGTTAATTTCCCCAGTCGCGTCGTCGGATTGTTCTGCTGTGCAGGATTAAATCCAGGGCGTGACATTAGGTGCTTGTTTCTTAACTCACTCCTCATACGTAGTATAGCTCCTCACTAGTGTGCAGATCCCCACGTGCAAAGGGTTGTCGAGGATGATACGTCTGCCTTCCTTTTCGCTGGTTCTCCTCTTTCGTTGAGTTGAGTAGAAGAATTGAAGCACTTGTAGACTTCAGAAGATGAAGAACATGACGAAGTAGAGAAGAAAAGAGAGAGTAGACATGTGAGGGAAAAGTGGCGAGTAGGGGTGCAATCGAGCCGAGCCGTGCCAACTCGGTGATTTAGATTGGTGCTCGAGCTTGACCCGATACTTAGTGAGTCTCTGAATGTCTTATTCAAACTTGGCTCTACTTGAGCTTAACAAGTTCGAGCTCTTCTCGTTGAGCAGCTCATTCACAGACTCAGCCCATTCATTTCTGAGGGACTTGTTGATAACGCCCTCCCATACATTGTAGAAGGTGGTAGCCAAAGAAGGAGTGCAAGACGTCACTGGCTAGTGCAGCCATCTTCTCTGGTTCCTGTCGTCACCAACAATCGTTTTCCACGTGTGATCCTCCTTCACCTTCTTCTGAGATGAAGTAGGTCGTGGAGGCGATCTCAAGGTTTCTCCCCACTAATTGGAGGTTCCTAAGCAGTGCCAATGGCGAGAATAGTGGCACAACTAGACGAGCAGAGTGATCCGCCTCATCTTCTCTGATTCAATGGATTAACATGAGATGAACAACCATTATTTATCTAAGATTCAATAAATTTTATCTTAACTATTTAATCATGTAAAAATATTATTAAATAGTATTAAATATATATTAAATAAAAGTACTTTTAAGTTAATTATTTATCATGTTTTCTATTTAATTGAGTAATTAATTAATTTTTAATCTAGTAGTTAATTGAATATTTAATCGTGTTGTTCACAAGTTTATCGAGTTGAGCAGGACTCTATTCTGACTCAACTCGTTTATAAGTTGAGTTTTTTTTTTGGTTCAAACTTGTCTATTTAATATAAGAACAATCCCAATTGAGTTTTTAACAAGTTGAGTATCAAACTACTTGTCAAATTTATTGGTTCATTTGTACCCCTAATTACTAATCTCCCAATATGAGATCTTGCCAAACCTCCATTTCATATATATATATATATATATATATATATATATAAGAGCTTAATGTTACATAATGTATTGAGTGGCCAATTGGCCTACATAAATGTACAAATGACATTTTAATGAAATATAAATTCAATTTCTCTAGTCCACGTCATCCTGGTGCCATTCCATTTTGTATTGACTAAACCTCCTTAACTTGCACCTAAACAACTTAAAAGATTGAATTGTAAGAGGTTTGCCGAATACATCAGCAATTTGGCCTTTAGTTGCACTGCGCATAACCAAAACTTCTTTATCTTGCACTAATTATCAAATGAAGTGCCTCGACATGTCCAGTTCTAGCTTTGAAGACCAGATTAGTAGCAAGGTATATTGTAGAAATGTTGTCACACTACAACATTGGAGATGTCTTTATTGACAAATTTAATTTCTTAGTTGATTGTACTATCCAGAGCAATTCGGTTATAACTAAAACCATAAACATCCACTCTACTTCTGTGCAAGACCTCTTACGAGAAAGTATTCTCATCAAAAATAACATTTCTAGCAGTGCATTCAATTCTAGGTAAAAGGTATTTATATTCTTGATTGTATCCCATAAACGCACGTCATTCACATCTATGAGTGAATTTGGTTGTATGGTCTAAGATGTGGATAACTAGCACAATCAAATATCCTTAAAAAATCATAATTAGGAACTTTCTCAAAAAAATTCTCGTACGAAGAAATATTCTTTAGAATTGCAGTCGGTAACTTGTTAATCAAATGAACTGAACAGGCAATAGCTTCATCCTAGAATTTATGTAAGAGTTTAGCATTACTTAAAAGAGTAAGAGCAATTTCTATCATGTGTCTATGCTTCCATTGGGATATGTTATTTTGATTATGTTTACAAGGACGAACAATTCGTGAACAATACCACGCATGGATAATAGTTGAGTCAAAGATTGAAATCTATCTTTTCAATCACTTTGGAAATATTTGATTTTCCTGAAAATAAATTCTCAAATCTTTCCCTAGTGAGTAGAAATATTTTAGAAAAAATGCATCACTTTTTGAAACAAGATGACACAACAATCAATATTGATTACAATAGTCATTGAATGTGACATAATACTTAAAACCATTTGAGCTTACGAAAGGAGAAGGATCCCATACATGTAAAGCTATTATTTCAAGAAGAAACCAAGAAGGGTCCGTGCATCTCAGGCTTTCCAAAGGTTTGGTTTATTTGATCGGTAAGAAAGGAATAACAAAATTAGAAAGGAGGGAGGGAAGTGACGGAGAAGATCAAAAAATTTCATTTTTAACGGAGAGTACTGTATGATAAGTTACTCCTATTTTTATCATATTTTAAGTTAACCAGTTCAGTGGGTTTGATTTGACGTAGTTTAGAAGATTTCTAAATTAATCAAACGAAACTAATGATTTAAATCAAATAGATAAGTTTGGTTCAAATTGTCTTGTTTTATGCACATGCAAGATGAATGGCACATATCTAGGTATAGTTTGGTTTGAACCTTCCATGATTCCACTTTTTGAACCGAACAAAATCATTACCTCGTAAACTGTATGGTTTAGTTTTGCCCCTGTGTATATATCAAATTAAACTACTAAATCGGTTGACATATTCATCTAATTTGTTTTTTCATGTTATTTTAATTCTATATTATATCATTATAAATCTATATAAAATAATATCAGGATGGAATAATTTTCTCTTATGGATAAAATATTAAGTCTAGAGTTACCCTATTTATCTATTTTATTTTATATTAGTTTATTTTGATCTGATTTTTAATTTTAAAAGTAGATAAGATACGGTGAGCACTGAGCGGGTCAACTGGACCGCACCCATCGGTTTGGGTTTTTACGGAACCAATTTGACTCCACGAATCAGTTTGGTTTAAAATCAGACCGGTATCGAACCGGCCCGACCCGTTCCGGGAACAACCCTGCCACGTAATTGTTCTGCATTCTCGAGGGCATTCTCGTCCGTATGTTCGTTCAGGTTCTTGCAGCGCTCAGGTACGGGAAACTAGTAGATAACCTTATCAAGGAGTCCGGGGGCAGATCCGGATTCCTGTGGGGTTCCGGTGCTCGTCGGAGCACTCGAACCCTCGTCGGTGCGCAATCAGGCGCATTCCTGGCCACTGTGCCATATCAAAAAAAAAAAAAAAAAATCCGGGGGCAGATCCGGATTACCTTCGTTCAAAGACGTTGCTTGGACGAAAGGGTATCCTAGGAAATTCAGCCCCGCGGATTTCCTAAATCATCCCGAGATTGACACGTGCCATTAACAGTATCAGTATTTTTTGCCCCTTCCGGCATAAGCCCTCCCACGCGCCACACCAATTTATTACTACTACCGTCCGCTTTCGCGGTGTCGGTTGAACAGCGGTTACATAAATAAATATATCGTTTTGGGATATTTTTAGACGGTAAATATAAATAAAATATGTAACATTATATTTTATCTAAAATAACATCAGATGCATTCATGTAAATTAAAATTACGTGTAGATGATATCATAATTCAATTAAAAACAAATATTAATATTATTTTAAAATATTTAAATAATTATTATGTTTACTATCTAACGAGTATTTAAATTAAATTATTTTAAATAAATCTCACCGACTAAATCAGAATCAAACTGTTTTTTTTTGTATTGAGCTTAATTTTGCGAAGGAGACGGAGGAAGTTTTGTTTCACCGTGGCGGACGAAACCCAGATTCATGTTGAAATGGCGCGTATGCAAAGAGAATACAAATCACTTCGGAGAGATATTCGAGATTTTATTCTCGAGTCACCCGTAAAAGAATAATAAATATTTTATCAAATCATGTATTATTGAATATCTCATCAGATTAAATATTTATTATCGGTTTGTTTGTGTGAGAGTGACCCAGGAGAGTCCGAACTCTCCGCTCTGATATAAAGAGGGAAGGGAATCCGGTCCCTCCGGAGCTCGGATAGAAGGGACGACCCGAAGGAGAGCGCGGTCTGCACGACGGCAACCGCCGGCGGAGGCCGGAGGAGAAGAGGGGGTTCTGTTCTGATCACAGGAGGATGACGAAGGATCTTCTCGGGTTGGGCCACCTCTTCGCCTGCGTCTTCCTCTACCGCTTCTCGACGTCCATGGTTCTGCCGGTACTCGTCGACGTCACGGTGGCGGCGCTCTGCCCCGGCCGGGACCCGTGCGGCCCCGCCGTCTACCTCGGCGGCGGCAGCCACGCGGTAAGCACAGCCGTCCGTTCATCGCTCTGATCTGCCGCCGCTCCGATCACCTTTTCTCGCTTCTCCGGCCGCTTCTCCCCGCGCTCCCGCTCTCGATCGCTTCCCTTCCGGGCATCGCTCTCTGCCGCCGCTCCGATCATCCTCTCTCGCTTCTCCGGCCGCTTCCCCCGCCCCCCCGCGCTCCCGCTCTCGATCGCTTCCCTTCCGGGCATCGCTCTCTGCCGCCGCTCCGATCATCCTCTCTCGCTTCTCCGGCCGCTTCTCCCCCCCGCTCTCCCGCTCTCGATCGCTTCCCTTCCGGGCATCGCTCTCTGCCGCCGCTCCGATCATCCTCTCTCGCTTCTCCGGACACCCTGTTACAATTTATTTTAATATAATTTTTTTACATAAAAGAGCATACAAATATATTGGGCAGCCAAACACACTGTTAATTTCTCGAACGAGCTTAAATGAAGCTAGATTTAGCTCATATTTGAGTTCAAATTCGAGTTTAATTAGACAGGAGGGGTTGAATCAACAAACTTTTATTCAAACTCAAGGTTGAACTCAGCTCAATTAAATAAACATATATATGTATATAAATATCAACCAATTGAACTCTAATAATACAATGAGTTTTTAATGAGCAAAACTTGATCAGAGTCAACCTTGTTCCTCCTATATTGCTGGAGTTTGAGTAGTGTTAATTAAATAAGATGAACTCTAGCAAATATTATGCTTTTTTTTTGCTCAGGAGCAATGCTATGTTGCTTGGTTTGGCTTTACTTGACACTTCTGCATCTCCTAAGTTGCAGCAAAATCTATCTTAGCTCTAGAGTTAAAAATATTGTGATAGCTGATGTGTGATTAATTCTCACCCTAATAATTATTTTCATGATTAGACTGAATTACAGAAATCAAATGAAAGACAAGATAAATTAATGATAAATACTAGATGAGTACCCATTCCTAGATTTTATTTGAATACGTAATTTTATCCCATATATATAATTATTTATCACCCAACCATAATCGCCCATTAATAATAAAAATAAAAATAAAGAAATTTTATAATCATTTTCAATGAAGAGAACGTTGATTCGAATACTGAACATCACTAATGGGGTGTTTGGTTGCATGATAATTTTTTGTACATTTTTATGATAAATAATTATATTAAAATAAAAAGTAAACCAACTCATGACATAAAATTATCATGTTTGGAGAGATGTGGTAACAAAAAAGAGTAACTACCATACATGATCAAACAAAGTGCGAGACCACAAGAAAAAGAAAGAAGTGAGATCCTCTTTTTTTGTTTAAGAAAAAGCAAAACATAAAATTGTCATGATTGCCCAACACCTCTTTTAATATGTTTTCTTACAATTTTTAAAAATTAAACACCCCATAAGGGTCTATTTGGTTTCATGTAAAACCAAAACCAATGAAAAAGTCTCAAAGAGAATATCATTTCCAAGAAAAATGAAAATACCAGTAGATATTTGGTTGTCCGTAATTACTTTTCTTGAGAATTTCATCAAATGCTTCCATGAGAATATCCATAGATGATTTTATTAATATTTATATAATTACATTATTTATTTATAACAAATATTGATGCATAAATATTTTGCATGAAGTTATTTTTCAATGAAATTAAAATATAATTTATTATTTAGATATTAGTCAAATACTTTTTGGAGAACAAGATTTATATTTTGTTATTTTTAAATCGTTTTATTAAGTTATTTTCGATAATTTGGATATCTGTAAAAATTTTTAAAAATTTCATGTAAAATTTTACTATACTATTCTCATTTATTTACTTGAATATTTAAAAATAATTACTAAACTTCAAGTAATATTTTCAAATTAAGCATACGGTAAAACTTTGTTTAAAACTAAATTTTTTTACAAAAAATTGGTTTCCTAAAATTTATATTTTGGAAGCCTACGACGCACTGACAACTAAATAAAATATATACCACAAAACAATACATCATAAAGTGTTATCGTAATTTCTGTCTAAAATAATTTAATTAAAAATTAGTTCAAGCACTTGAAAATCTCCAAGTTTCAGTCAATTTTTTGATAATAAATTTATTAAATTAATATTTTGTACGATAAAATATCTTTAATTTTTTAAACATATAAGAATAAAATAAAATTTTATCTAGTGATGTATGTCTTTAAAAAAATTAATTTCAAATAACAAACTCATTGCATTGGTACTACCAAAGGGGCTGTTTGGTATCGGGGTAACTTGGGCATGTTTGGTGTCATAAAATTTCGGAGATAAACTTGGATTATCCTCAAAATTTTGGGAATAACTCGAATTTATCCCCAAATCATCCCCGTACCAAACAGCACCTCAGGGATAAACCTAGTTTGTCCTCAAATTTTATGAGATAAATCAGGTTTATCTCTAAAAAAATGACACCAAACGGGACCTAAATGATTTAATGAATCGGTTAACTTTGACAACTTTAATTTATTACTTAGTATACTAGGATAGCAAGTATTACCCAATATGTAAAAGTAAATTTTACGTCATCAATTACCTTGTATTTTTATTTTAATATAACTGTTTATAATATATATATATAAATTATCGTGCAATCAGTCACTCTACGATTATTTTGAGATTTTGGCAAATGTGTGTACTAAAGGTGTAAATGGGTCAGATTCGATAACGAAATCATCAAAATCTGATTTTGATTATAATAAAGGTTAAGGTGTTATAATTTTGATTTCGATAATTTTGATTCTAATAATTTTTGATTCAGATATTAAATATTATTTTTATTCAAAAATAAGTTAATAATTCACATATAATTAATAATTTTTAATAAAATACTTTTAAAATTTTATTTTATCATTTTATTAATTTATATATTATATTTTATACTTTATTTGACTTTATTTTAATTATTTATATTTATATATATATCATTAAAATCAAATAAACAAAAATAGAATTACTTGATTCTGATTTCGATTTCGATAAAATATAGAAATATTTTATTTCAATTCCGATAATTTATAAGATATAAAAATTGTATCTAAATTCGTTAATTTGAATCAAAATCAAATATCGAATTTCGTTTACACGCCTGCTACGTACAAAAATACAATCAGGGCAATGTTCTACGGAAGTTTATATAATGTTCCACAGACGTTCTTATAAATAAATAAATATATATATATCTTCTGGAATTACTGCATTCAGATAACCGCGATGGGAGCCCTGGCGGTGACCCCGTATGTCGGCAACCTGTCCGATCTCTACGGCAGGAAGGCACTGCTCACTCTTCCCATGGCGGTCTCCGCGGTGCCTGTCGGTACGTACATCTTTTCTTTCTTTCTTCTTGTTTGGTTCTAGTATAGTCGTATGGTGTTTGATTGCATGATTATTTTTTTTTACATTTTTACGATAAAAAATTATAATAAAATAAAAAATAAATCAAGTCATGACATAAAATTATTATGTTTGCCGGGATGCGATAAAAAATAGAGTAACTATCATACATGATCCCACAAACAATGTGGGAGATCACAGAAACAAAATAATATTTTACTTTTTTTTAAGGAGAAAATATCTTTCGAAATATAAAATTGTCATAACTGTTAAACGTCTTTTTTAACTGATTTTCTTATAATTTTTAAAAATTAAAATAAAAAACTTCGTCGTCACGCAACCAAACACCCCATGAACCAATTGGCTTACCATAAAATTTTCCTCTCAACGGTGTTTGGTTACGGGATAAATTGAGTTTCTGTTATAAGATTATATTTTTATGAAAATTTGTTTATAAAAGGGTATCCGACGATCATTATAAAATGTATTCTTGTAGAAAGTTACTTTTTAGATAAAATTAAGGACTTTTTTTCTCTCTCTTGAAGTCTCTTGCATTTTAAGTTATATACGGTGTTTGCTCTGGAAGTAATCAATTACATCTCTTGACAATATCATGGTTTTATATCTTTATGGTGCTTGGTTGTACGATGAAAAAAATAAGTTTCTGTTACATGAATAAGTTTTTTTGTGGAAAAAGATTTGTTGAAAGGGGCAATGACTACAAAATATATTCTTTTATAGAATTTCTTATTGAAAACAATATGTTTTTTATTTTATTTTATTGTGCTCCTCCCCCTTTTTTGTTAGACGTGATTTTCCTTGTTTTTATCGTATTATATCTCACCAAACATGATAATACCATGATTTTAACCATCTTCGATTTTATTTTTATGTAAAAGTTTTAAAAATAAATTTATTAAAAATTACAGTCAAAATTTTATTAACTATCTTAAAATTTATCTTGATTTATAATTTTATCGTGCAACCAAACACCCAACTAAATATGTATCACCCTAGAGATATCTTTTATATCTTGGAGGACAGTTTCAGATATGACTTATTTTTTATTTTTTTTAAATTTGTCATGTTTAGAGTGATGTGTTTGTGGTCAGCCTTATAAACATTTACAAAGTTATACATAAGTTCCTATCTAGTGTTGGTAAGATTTGGACGGTGTGCGAAATATTACTATCCTTAATAGGGTGTTTGGTTACATGATAAATTTTTCTATATCTTCATGATAAAAAGTGTATTAAAATAAAAAGTAAATCAACCTCATAACATAAAATTATCATGTTTGGAGGAATGTGACAACAAAAAAGAGTAACTACTATACATGACCAAACAAAGTGGGGGACCTCAAGAAAAAAAAGAAAGAGGTGAGACTCTCTCTTTTTGTTTAAGAAGAAAATCATTTTCAAAATATAACACCCTCTTTGGTAACATTATTAGGTACCTCTACCACTATCAATTTTAAAATTGATATTGATAGAAACTATTAAAAAATGTTTGATTAATTTTATCAATTTTAAAATTTATGGTACAAACAAAACATATTATGTAATTTTAGTGTCGACTTGTATTACTTTTGATATTGATACTCCAATAATTGAAAATATTAATATCAATTTTGATATAGTATCAAAAATGAAACTCCAATCAAACCAGGTATAAAATTGTCACGATTGTCAAATATCTCTTTTAACAAGTTTTTTTTTCTCATTTTTAAAAATAAAAATAACTATTTTTATTATCATGCAACCAAACACCTCGTAAGGAGGTACTTATACAATTTAAAAAATATTTTTAGAGTATTTTTGTAATTAACTAGTTCAAAAAAAAAATGCAGCCACGCTGGCGTACAGCAGGAAGAAGACCGCCATCCTCGTCTACTACGCCTTCGCCACCTTGGCAGGAATGCTCACCGACGGCTGCATGCCTGCCGGTTGCCTACGTGGTCAGAGAAAATCATTTATTAATTTGCTCTCTATTATATAATATTTTATTTATTTATTGCGTTTAAGGTAACATGCATCAGCGTATCTAATTTTCAAATTTTAGTGAGATCACATGATATCAGGGTTTTAAACACAATTCGAAATTCTGAAATTTTGAGTTAATTCAAAGAAAAAATAAATATAATTAAAATTTATTTTATATTATTTGAATCGAAATTTGATATTCTGATAATTTTTTGAAATAAAAATAGTTGATTTTATTTTTGATTATTTAATTTGGATAAACAAATAAATATACAAGTGAAATTAATTAAATTAAAATTAAGTAAATCATGAAATTAAATATACATATACATATATAAATTGATAAAATATTTAAATTAAATAAAAAATAAATATACAAGTGAAATTAATTAAATTAAAGTTAAGTAAATTATGAAATTAAATACGCATATATAAATTGATAAAATAATAAAAATAAAGTGTGATTATTTTAAAATTTAGTAATTTTACATGAATTATTAGTTATTTTTAATACAAACTAATATTTAATATGCATTTTTAAAATTTTAACGGTTCATCTCAATACAGAATTCTATTAGAAAGCGTAACTAAAAGAAGTGAAGAGAGGGAAAAAAAAACGAGGTGCGTTCGCGCGTCCGGCTTGCCATGCATTTTTCCAAGCTCATGCTGCTCTGATGCGTCTCCGCTCAGGCGGACAAGGTCGGCGAGCAAAGGCGCGCCCCTGCCATCGGCGTGCTTTCCGGAGTCGCCATGGCTGGCTTCGTCTGCGGATCCCTAACATCGCGCTTCCTCTCCGCCACTCGGACCTTCCAGGTCAGTCCAGCATCCCCTCCGTCACCCGGCGGGTTGCCACTCTCCCTAATCCTGACATCGTGCCCCCCCCTGGGTTCTGCAAATTTCAGGTCTCCGCTACGGTTGCCATTTCCGCCACGGTGTACATGAGGGCGTTTCTTGTGGAATCCAGGAGAATGGCTGCTGACTCTGTCGAATCCTCGAGGCCAATACCGACATCAATGCCTGTCGAGGTCGAAGCACAGGGAAACATGCCGCTGACATCTTCCAGTAAGGGTCCCTCTTTTCGGGATTTTATCGGGCTGATGAGAAGCAGGTCAGTTTTCAGCCTTCTCGATTTTTGTGGACTCCGGAAATTCGCGGTGATTTGCTCGAGGAGTTAATGATAGGAAGCTAGAGGAGGAACCAGGGTTTCTAAATAGAACTAGGACAAAAATATATGTATTGTAAATTTAACGAAAATCAAAAGGAAAAACATAGGGGAGTTAGATTGAAGGGAGAAGTATTATCTCAAAGTACTCAATTTAAATATTTTGATTCAATTATTTAAAAAAAGATGGTGAATGTGGCGAGGATGTTAACTATAGGATTAAATTAGAATGGATGAAGTGGGGATTGGTTACCATTGTTCAAGGTGATTGTAAGATTTCACTAAAATCAACAAAAACAATTTATCGTATATCTATAAGGCTTACAATGTTGTATGGTAGTTAATGTTAGACAATAAAGAAAAAAATGTGTCTTTAAAATAAGTGTTACTGAAATTAAAATGTTAAGATGGATCCGTGGTCACACTAGATTAAATATAAGAAGAAATGAGTATATTAAAGAAAATGCGAAAGTTGCGACAATTGTAGATAAGTTGAAAAAAGAGAGATTGAAACTGTTTAGACATATCAAACGTAAACATAAAGAAGCTCCAGTTAAAAAGTATAAAATATCAAAATAATAAAAACAAAAAAGTTATGATAAACCTAAGATAACTTGTACGAGGGTAATCTAATATGATTTAGATGATTTTGAATCTCTCCGAAGAAATAATTGAAAACCTATGTTAGTGGAGTAAGATAATACATCCTTAAATACTTGGAAATTAAGGCTCGAGCTAAGTGGAGAGCTATAAAACTTATAAATGTTGTATAGTAGTAAATGTTGGGCAGTAAGGAAAAACATGCATCCAAATTAATGTCACTGAAATGATTATGTTAAGATGAATATGTGGTCATAGTGTCATACTAAGTTAAATAGTAGCGACAAGTATAGATAAATTAAAAGAAGAGAGATGGGATAGTTTGGGCATATTAAACGTAAGTTTAAGGCAACTCCAGTAGTCCAGTTAGAAAAGTAGAAAATGTCAAAATAATTAAAACAAAAAAGATGTGGTAAACTCAAGTTAGAATATTTATGATTTTATTAGTAAAATCGGTTTGATTGGTTTGGTTTTGTTCAATTTGGAAGCTCTCCAACTTGGTATAACCAAATCACTAGTTCAAACCAAGTTAAATTGATTTAGTTTGATGGTTTAAACCGATTAATGAACACCCCTACTAACAATCAACAGCGACGCAACATGCCTTTTGTGCTTGAGTAGGGTTGGGAAGCATAATTTGTAGAATCTGCTGATCCAGATTGGAATTGGTCCATTCTTGGATTGGATTGGCCCTTGTCGATTCGATCCATGCCCTGGACAATCGATCCAAGATTGCTTCTTGTTGGAATCGACTTGGATTGTGAGAGTCGACTTGGGGATTCTTTAGAATCGGATCGAGAATTGGCCGGCATAAGTCTATAAGTTACAGATCTTCCCAGAATCGGGTCCAATTCTAGACCTAATTCTAATCCAATTCTTCCCGGTGGGGGTCAAAAATGGGGTTAATTCTTCCTTTCGGCGGTATCCTCTGGCATCCCCGTCTAGTGAAGGTGAAAATCCCTATTTTGAGATATGTTTGTCCCTCACTTGGTCCTCCCCTTTTCTCCCTCTCCCTTAGTTGCCCCCCATCCCTCGAGGAGTTCTCCCACCCCCCAAATAGTCACCCCTTTAGGTGATTACTTTCCAGTCACCTTGACTGCACAGTCGGAGGGGGCCAGGGGTGAGGGTGAGGGGTGGGGGACTAGTGCCAGAATGGGGGTGGCCGGTGACTTGTTCGTTCCCATTCTGGATAGTCCAATTATCGGATATATATTTTTTGAATATGATCTAATTTTTTGTGTAGGAAAAATGTCGAACGAGGAGTAACGTGCCTTACTCATCGTAACATTAGCTAGCTACACGAGTATATGTTATATGTGGATAAGAAGAAAGTTAAATATAAATGGTGTGGGAAAGAGATGAATGAAGGTGTCTATCGTCTCAAACAACACACAGGTGGGGTGGATGGGAACGTGAAGAAATATGACTAGGTATTGGTGGAGCTCGAAGAAGAAATGATGGCATGCTTAACTAGTTGAGTGTCACAAAGGGAGATCCGAATTGAGCAAACATAGAAATTGCATGATGAGTTGTTTACGCGGCAAGACACAAATTTCTTAGAAGTAAGAAAAAAAGAAAGTCGACATGCAGGTTGAGGTGTCTTCATCAAGTTCTGATGATGAAGAGTCACATATGAGAAGAGTTATGCATGCAAGTAGGTCTTAAGCCTGTGAAGATGATGAGAGGAGAAGGGGGTAGATCTTTGACTAGATGTTCAGATGTGGATCCTAGCACTCACCCTACACATGTGGGCTAAGAGAGTGAGTTCTGTCGGTCGTAGTCAGTTTGGCCACCAACGGACACTGCCATGTGTAGAAAGAGTGACCGAGGGCAAGGGAGTATCAAATAAGCCTTGAAAGGAGTTAAGACTTCAACGGGGACCGCAAAGAAGACAATGAAGCATATATAGGTATACACGATACTTTGCTTATTTTAAGTTGATCTCATGAATGGATGAGTTTAAGACAATATGATAGGAGTGGACTTGCACTGTAATGTGCGATGGATGAGCCGGAATCATTAAAAGATCAATGATAATCTTTCTCATTTATTGTTCCGAGGACATCTTCTTTTTGAAAATTTTTGAATGTCATTACACTGAGTTTACTATTTGTCTTTTTTTGCAGTTGAGTGGTGGATTCAATTATCCAACATAAGTGGATGCAATTCGCTCGTCACTATTATTGTACGAGTGTTGGGTTTAAGCATTAGTTCATCACAATGTGAGTAGAACTGGAGTCTTTTTAACCTGATACACACAAAAAAGGAATATGTTGAAGAGTGAAAGATTGGACAAAGTAGTGTTTTGCCATTACAGCATGTGGCTAATAATGAAGAACAATAAGAACCATAAAAAAATTGAAGAAAAATTTGCAAGTGGTCTTCATGAGTGAAGACATAATGTAGATAGTTAGAACTTATCACAAGTGATTGTTGATTTAGAATACATCTTATAAGAAGAAGATCCACTTTCAATGTGGATAGAGGACAATGATGCCTCTCTAGCTCCAAAGTTTGACCCTAATGATCAAGTGTGGGTTGAAAAAGAGCTTGACATCATAGTAGGTGAAGATGAAGATGAACAAATGTAAGAATAAGGAGGTACTCGTGTTCCTTATACAACACCAGTTCAACAAGACTCATCTCACACAACTTTAAAGCTAGCTCTAAAGTCTCCAGTAATGGCTCCATATCTTTCTACTGTCCAAAAGTGTACACAGAGAAAAGAAAGATTTTGAGGATTCAAATCTTTGAAGAAAGTGTATCAACACAGTATTGGACAGGGTACGCAAGAAGAGGAAGCGGGAAAGAAGAAGAAATTAGTTGTCAGGCGAAGACTTATGAGTCTCGGTGATAGTGTCTAGGCACTTATGTAGTCAGATACGAGAGGCAACCGAGGTGAGGGAGGCCTCGCCTCATCTCAGGTGCCTGAGGTGACATTTTTATTATTATATATTTTTAATCTTTATACACTTGGGGGTTATTTAAAAGTGAAAAAAAGCAAGACATGCCTCTAAAAAGACTGGAAATTTATGTAAAAATCATGAAATACTTCTAAAAAAATTATAAATATTTATAAAACACAAGAGGTACATTTAAAAAAGTAACAAATGTATCTAAAAATAGGAAATACATCAAAATATAGGAAAGACACTTTTTTCTTTGTTATTGGACTTTGCAACTACAATTGAAGTATATTAATATATCAAGTGACAACAATTGAACAATAATTCTAAAATAAGCATGGAAGTACATTAATAATTCTAAAATAACATGGGAGTAATAACAATTGAACAATAATTCTCAAGTCTTTACTTTTTTATCTTAAATTTTTTTGAATGTGACACAAGATCACTATTTCATTGATTTAAAAAAAATAAAATACGATGTATAAGATATGATCTTAAGTTGAACTTAAACAACAAACCAAAAAATGTAAAAATAGGAAAAAATTGGAAAATTATATGCGTTTGAGATGGTTGAGGCTATTGAGTTGACTGCCTAGGTGGTTGAGGCAGAAAAGGCGATTGCCTGAGGCAGTCGTGGGCTAGGCGAGACGCTGAGGCCTCACTCGTCTCGCCTCGCCTCGCCTCAGCACCTGAGGCGGTCATCTTTGATAACATAGCTAGGCAGTCTCCTCAGATGATGAGGAAGAAGAGTTCATTTCACTTATACAACAACAAAATCAAGGTGATTTAGATAGAGGAGGAGGAGGTGGTGGTGGTGGTTCAAGATCCTGCAGCGTATGTACGAGTAGAGCAAGGCCTGATGGTTTAGGTCAACGACAACATTCAAGTGGAAGAAGTCAATGTTGGAATCAGGTGAGTATTTTTTATGAGCACACGACAACAAATTATCCAAAACCTACTTCAGACTTTGAGCTATGTTATCCATCATCACTTGTAGCTACAACATCTTCAAGTGTGTATGATTTTAGTTAGATGATCGAGTCATTATTTTCATATAGATATGGTTCAATCATGATTGACCACTTGCAATAACGCATTTAAGAAAATTAGGAGAATGACAACTATGGGGGTCAATGCCGTAGATGGTGATGATGAGAAGATATCATTTTTATTTGCATATCATTGTATAATTTTTTTATTGGAATCAATATTGGTGTTATTTTATGTCCACTTGTCATAATAAATCTCATAGAGAGAGATAGTCACATGAATGTGTTACTTGTTATTTTGTATTTTTAATTTTTTTAGGTTATATCTTTTTAGGATTTATCATGATTTTTTAAAGAAAAATAAAAAATTCTCAATCTAGACCAATTCTAGATTGGGATTCCTTCTAGAGAATCAATCCAGATCTGCACTGGCCGATCTTGGACCCAATTCCGATACAAGTACGACAATCTTTGCTGGGAAGATGGAGCCATCCAGCTGGCTTCTCAACCTCCTATGGGCTGTCCAGTCTTTGTTCCCGCCTTTCCTCTATTTTTTGGCTTCCCCTTTGTTATTTAGAAGGTCTTGGATACGGCCAGTTGCCAGATGGAAAACCATGAGCAAAATGTTTTTAAATTCATTTTATTTTTAAAAAAAAACTTAAATATTTCGCTAGTCTTGAACATTAGATAAAAAAGTTGGGAGTCACATTTCACACATAAAGCTTGATTTTATGTTTGAGGGCTAATCAAGGCAGATAAGTGATCAGTGATAGGGGGTACACGGGCCATGAGATCACATTTCCAAGCCATTTCCACCACCCTAAATTTCGGTAAATGGTAATAGGTAGCATACTAGGGAACTACATGTGAAAGTAAGTCTGCACCTCTCCAACTATTCCCAAGTGTATATATGGTCATGTTAGTTCGTAGCTGGTTCAGTGTAGCTCCACGATTGCAATAGTGGAGGCTCAGATAGTGGCTAAGTTGGGCAGACCAGAAATGAGAATATCCTGCAAATAAAATAAATTGTTCAGCAACCATTAAGTTCTATAGGGCTTGTTACAAGCTTGACAACTTGACTCGTCAAGCTGCTTATTTACTCGATGGAGCTCTGATGTAACCTCAAAATTCTCAAAAGATTAATTCTTTTGTTTTGGAAATTCATTTTCCTCTTGAATTTGAATTAGACCTTAGCATTGACTTTGTAAGAAAATAGATGATATTTCATAAAAGTACTAACTAGGGTCAAAATTATGTGTTGAGGTTGTTAGGTTCTTTGAAAATTTATTTTGACCTCTCCCCGTCGGATGGTGCGAAGATCCGACGTTAATTACATCGAGATAACTCGAATACCCTTGATTATCGTCATAGCAATCCATTGCAGTAGAAGACATACATCCACAGTAAGCATTCACACAAATATAGGAGAAAACAACTCCATGAATTTGATGGAAGGCAAGCACTTAAATTTGTTTGAATTTGATTAAATTGTTTTGAGTTGAATTAATTTGTTGGTTTGATTTTGATTGAGTTGAATTAAATTTGTTGGTTTGATTTTGATTGAGTTGAATTTAGTTTGAGTTGAATTTAATTGGTTGAATTGCTTTTAGTTTGGATTTTGTTTGAAATGGATTTTTTGTTGGGATTGAATTATTTAAATTCAGTTTGATTTAGGTTGAATTTGATTTTTTGCCTTGTTTGATTAATTTTGACTTGTTTTCATTAAGTTTGACTTAAATTTAATTTGGAAAGTTTGATTTGTATTTGAATTGATTTTGATTTAGTTTTTAATTTGATGCAGATTCTGGAATGACCTGATTTGGGTTATTGATTTAAGTTTGAATTGGGTTGATTTGGTTTAAGTTTGGGACAGTTTATTTATTGTTTGATTTTGAGTTTGGTGTTCGACCTGTGGAATTGGCTTGTCATTTGATTTTTGTTGGAGATGGTATTTGGGACAAGTTGGAAATTTTCAGATTGGGGCTTATGATTCTTCAATTTTAATTTAAATTCTCTTTTCAGAATTTTCTGCTTGTTATCTGAGTAAAGTTCAGATTTTGATATTTAAATGGATTGAATTCAGATTTCGGATTTTAATCTCTCGGATTTAGAGGTGATTTCAGATTTCAGAAAATTCAGCTCTGATTAACCGGTTCTGATTCTGAGCCAGGCAGGTCCTCAGCATGATTTTCAGATTTCTTAAATGTCTTGTTTTCTTATTGAAATTTCAGATTTAAGTTCAGTTTTAATGTGCTTGCATTCATTCATTCCGGCAGGGACCGTTTTCTCCTTGTGACATAAGTCCGTTGCACCGAACATGAAATTTCTTTTTTTTTTACTTTGTTCTCTCAAAATGAGACATGATTTACATCTTGACCAGAAATTCGGTCCTTTGAGTTCTTCGATGAACCCGTCAATCCACGGGCGGCATGTACCCGATTCGAGTGTAGTCTCCAGCCTTTGATAGGCATCTCGGAAATCCTCGCCTTGTCTTTTCGTAAATTTCGAGCATGGTCCCGCATTTGATAGGCACATGCAGTCTTCTCCCAACCGGTTCAAGGCCGAGCATACCCGCTTTTGCCAAAAGCTTCGTGGGCACTCATCCCATGGTCGGGTCACCTCATTAGCCTACGTGTTTGGGCATATTGGCATGTTGATCATGCACAGCCTCCCCGTGGCATAATGGGCAAAACAACTCCCTCTTGGGGCATGGTAAGACATTGGGGTCTTTAACCGTACCTTGTATGTCCACCTTAAAGGGTCGGGCGGGCGCGCTTAAAGCCGGCCCATTGCTTTCCTCTTTGTTTTGAATTCTTTTTAAGTTTACCAAGACCACGAGGCGGGTTTTTAGCCGTCCGGATGCTCGTTTCGCTCGTTTGTTGATTAATTAAGTAGATTGTTATTTAATTTCGTTTATTGTTTATTTTATTTTGTTTTTGAATTATGGGTCAATAGACGTACTTAAAACCGGCCTATTGCTTGCCCATTTATTTTCATTCTTTTAAGTTATGCCGAGACCATGAGGCGGATTTTTAGCCGGCCGGATGCTCGCCTCGGTTTGTTTAATTAATTAGGTGAATTGTTATTTAATTTCTGTTTATTGTTTATTTTATTTATTTATTGTTTTGAATTACGGGTCAATAGACGTGCTTAAAGCCGGCCTATTGCTTGCCCATTTATTTTGATTCTTTTAAATTATGCCGAGACCATGAGGCGGGTTTTTAGCCGGCCGGATGCTCGCCTCGGTTTGTTTAATTAATTAGGTGCATTTTTATTTAAGTTTGAACTTTATTGTTCCTTTTAAAAAAAAACTTTCTTCTTTTTTTTTAGCTCCTGTCGGAGCACTGTTCACCGAGGACTAATGGGCCTTCAGCCCCTCGGACGTAGCCCATCTTCTGCTTCCCCTTCTTTTCTTTTTTTTTTATACCCCTTCATAAAGTGGGCCCCACCATGTTATTGACCCGCGGGTCAACCTTCCTGCGAGCACCTCACGCGCGCGCGGCCCCCGCTTCTCGGGCGCTTGCGCTTTTCTTTTTTTTTTTGCCTTCTCTTTATCTGGTGGGCCCCGCTCAATTTTGACTTGCCGGTCAAAATCGGGTCCAAAGCCTCCGCGCGCCTTCCCCTTTCTCGGATACATGCACCAGCTGGACTATAGTTGCAAAAAAAATAAAAAGCGGCCGGCCTCCTTCTCCTCCCGACCAGGCGACGGCTTCGGACGGCTCCGCGGGGACTTCCGGCGACGGCGTTGGATGCTCCGGGCTCCTCCGACGGCGGGAGGGGGTGGCGAAGGCCTTGACGGCGGTGCCGGACCTTACTAGCGGGGGTTGCACCCTCGTCGGGCTCCGGAGACGACGCTTCCAGGGCTCGACTCCAAGGCTTCCTCCGGCGGTCTTCCGGCGATCGGGTGGGGCTTCCGGCGATTGTAGCACCTACGGGAGGAACTTCCGACGGCTGTGGCACCTACGGGAGGAACTTCCGGACAGAGATTTTCGAGGGGCCTCGCGGCGCGGCGTGGGGGTGAAGACGACTCCGGTAGTCCCTGCTTCTTTTCCTCCCTCTCTCGGCCTCTCGATGGCTTTCCTTCGGGATATTCACGCACGGGCCCTCTCCTCTTCTCGCCTCCTCTCCAGCATCCGCCGTGGCTTCCAATTTATACAGATGGACTTGCCGTTGAGCGCTAGTCCGCTTCCGTGCGGGACTCGGAAGCTGTCCGTGAGAATCGGCGCTTACTCCGAAAGATTACCCAACTCCGGAAGGGGAATCGACTCTCTCCGACGGAATCGTGAGAGGTCCTTAATATTCGGGATCATATCCCACTCGCTCACAACTCTCGTGAGGATCCGTATATGGAAGTCTATCACGGAAGAATCCAATTTGAAGATTGTCTCCTTGTAGGATATCAAATCCCTTGGTCACCTTGCCCCACACGGGACTGCCGGGATGAGATCTTTTCATTTTCCCTTTTTTATTTCTTTTGAAATATCCTCCCAGTGCGCAGGGGTTTTGAGCCCATGTTTGACTTAAATTTGAATCAAAATGGGCTGACCGCTTGACGTGAACTCCTTAAGTGGGAATATTGGTCCAGCCCAACGAACTTATGAAAACTAGATTACGTGGCCATTTGTGGGTTAGCTCCCACGTTGGCCATTCTAAAACCAAAACGGGTCGGTTTATGCTTCAGAAATCACCCCTTTTTTTTCTTATTTTTTTTTTTTTTGAAAATTTTAGGTTCTAACAAGCTCAAACTCGAATTGAATCTTATTTCTGAAGCTCAAACTTTAGCTTGGTCTGAGCTAATTTATGAAGCTCAAATTTGAACATGTTTACGAAGCTCAAACTCTAGTAAATGGGATGTTTGGCTGAACAATAATTTTTTATATGCTTTCGTGATAAAATTTTATATTAAAATAAAAATTAAGATGGCTTAAGACAAATTTATCATTTTTGGTTAGATATGATTACAAAACGTGGGAACCATGTATAACCATAAAAGGTGGGGGATTGCAAGGGAAAAATGGGTCTCACCTCTGTTTTGTTCATGAAGGAATGCTCTATAAGAACATATTTTGTCATGATTGCCAAAAACTATTTTAACAAGTTTTGTTACAAAAACATATGTTTGTAATAAAAACACCCATTAACTCGAATTAAGTTCGATTTCAGCTCATTTAATATGTTTAATTAACACAATATAACTTTTAGGTGCTCTTAATCTAAATTTTAATATTAACTGAGTAGTTAATTAAGTATTTAAAATAAGCTACTCGCAACCTTTTTTGAATTGAGCACAGATCTACTCAAGATCGGCTCAGTAACGAGTTGAGCTTTGTTTCTTTATTCAAGCTTGTTTATTTAACTAACATAATAAACGAACAAAGTCCAGCATTTATCAAGGTGTCTTGAGTTACTTGTCGAGTGTATTGGTTCGTTTGCACCCCTACATGCTTGGTAGGAACATATTGTTGCATGTGGTAAAAATGAGGTAGTAAGAATACAAAAGCAATAATTGTAACAGGTCTCAAATTTTCTGTAGTAATCTATTTATGGATTTGACATGCAGTGAAGTTTGTTAGGGAATGGAAGGAGAAAAAAAAGAAGAGTTGGTTCCTCTGCCCTCTGGAAAGAAAGTGTCACTACCTTATTGTTCAACGATAGTAGATATTAAATTATTTAGTAGTTGAATTTTAAAATGCTACCACGTGAAATGATCTCACCGATGTGCACAACACTAATGCACTTACAAACAAGCCTGCTTGATAGTGTAAAGCACCACTAATCATTTGTCAAAAAAATGATGATAGAATTGTCAATTTTTAGTTGCTTGTACTTATTGAAACGGATAGAATCATTTGATTCTACATTTGAGTCAAAGTTGATTAAACATAAAAAATGCTTTTGATGAAGTTAATTATATAATGGCAATTATCTTTTTATATGTACACTAGAAACTATCGAAAACAATTCATGTTAGTGTTTATTTTGTTTTTTGTTTTTTGTTTTGCTTCAATTTTATTTTTTCAAATAGCATGTGCCTATAAATTAGATTTGTCTGGGAATTTTGACACGTGTATTTGCAGTTTCTATGGAGGAAAATGTTTATGGTTACAAGCAAATAAGAATAAACAATTTGGATCCATGCCACTGCACAATTCTCCTGTTCACTATTTTCATAGTAGCTTTCTATAGTTCATGTTCTTCTTTTCCAAGATGTATTACTGGCTGTTGTAGGTATCTCCTTTATCAGAAAATGTAATTACTCATTTGGGAGGTATTGTTTCCACCAAACGAGTAAACTATTTTGAGATAACATCTTTGCTGATAGCAAGATAATCAGATCCCATGAGATTCCTTGGCTATTGGAAGGGGCATTGGTTTGATTTTACAGGAAACTGCTGACAGGAAAAGATATCAGAATTTGAGTAATCCAAATACAAACAGCCAAAAAATAGTTGTAGGAGATTAGTGCCACGTGATGTGGGAGACCTTCAGTGGAATTTGATGCTGTGTTGCGTCTGATGGAAGGGCACTAGTAAGAGCCTTACCTAATAGGAAAGTGTGATCAGTGCATTGTTCAAGCATTCTTGTTGATATTGTTTCGACGAATATTGACAACCTTGCAGATAACCAAAAAGCTCAAAGAAGGAATAGATGGGCACTAAGTTAGATTCTTAATTCATACTTTTTCAATATAACAGTATCATACTCCTTCAATGTAGGAGATGGTGCCATGTGATGTGGGAGACCTTCAGTGGAATTTGATGCTGTGTTGCTTCTGATGGAAGGGCACTAGTAAGAGCCTTACCTAATAGGAAAGTGTGATCAGTGCATTGTTCAAGCATTCTTGTCGATATTGTTTCGACGAATATTGCCAACCTTGCAGATAACCAAAAAGCTCAAAGAAGGAATAGATGGGCACTAAGTTAGATTCTTAATTCATACTCCTTCAATATAACAGTATCATACTCCTTCAATATAACAGTTATGGATGTGATCATGGATTTCAGAAATTGGGATCAGCAGTTGTGGCACAATCCAAGGGAGGGGAGCCCAATCTCGACATTGATTTCCACTGGGATCAGGCTCAATTGATCAAATTGGCCTGATTAACATTCTTACCAGATTCAGCCCATGGCTCCATCAGGGATCGATTCGGACCAAGTTTCTTTCTTGTTTGAAGCATCCATTTTTGATCTGTTTTGCTTCTTGCAGATCAGCCAAGCCGAAGATCCAATCCCAATCAGAAATTCCTTGGATATAATAAAGAAGACAAATTCAAGCCCCAGATGGTGGGTTCGATTAGTCATGAAGGTGGAAGCAGAGGCCCTAAAATAAACTAAACAGTAGAGAAGTAGTTTACAGCGATCTTTGAAGATGGTGTAAAAATAGAAACAAAAAAATCCAAGGAGGCTAACATGAACCAAAAAAAAGGAGCAAACATAACCCAAAATTTTGAAGGTAAGCAAAACTAGTCCTGAAAATTACCTGTTATTAAAGATTGAGTTGTCTTGACATTTGACGTGAGATGCAGTTTCTCTGTGTAATTTCAGTTACCAACTTGGTCATTTTAAAAATATTATCCTTTCCCGTATTTAATTTGCCATGTCCTCCTACATTTTTGAGTTGTTATGAAACCATAGATTGTGGGATCGGAATCAGGACCCGGATTGGTGGGTCCCGATCCAATCCAGATTGAGATTGGATTGGTTGATCTGGCCGATTTTTTGAGAGAAAAACCAATCCAGAATTGATCCAGATTGGTTTTTAAAAAAAACCTCAAAAATTGAAAACATACAGAATATGGGCCTAGATTGGATTCTGATCTGATCTATACCCTGTTGGGGCCAATTTCAGCCCATCTTTCCTGCCCCAGTAGCCCTGGATCCAGTGACTTAACTCACGGATAGGGTTTAGGGAGCCTATTGGGCAGGGAAGACCGCCACAAGGGCACAACACCATGGCGGCGGCATTTCCTTTCAATTTCGGCAAGGAATCGCCAATTCGGTCGATTCTGGTCCTGATCCAAGCCGATTCGACCAATTTTGATCAATTTTTATAATCAGATTGCCAATGACTGATCCTATTCAGGAATTGGCTGATTCACAATCATTGTGTGAAACCCTTTGGAGATTAGAGGGACTCTTCTTGTCATCATAACTGTTGGCGTACCTTTTTTTTAAAAAAAAGGAGAACAAATGGGCAGGCTTTGGAGCTGGGCCAACAGCCCATAGATCAGCCACAATTGGGCCCAATTGGGCACCCCAGTAGGAGCCTTATTTACCTGGCCCATAATTGACACATTTCAGCCAAATTCAGGTCTTGTGCGCAACCTATAGGAGAGCTTGGGCCGCAGCCTCCTGCTGGCCCAGAAACCAGGCCCACCCGAGGCCACTTGCAGGCCCAAGCTGGGCCAGGCCCACCTGCGGCCAGGTGTGGGCAGCCAGCCGCACCACCTATCACCTCAGCATCATCTTGCGCATCATGTTGCCACCTCAGCCCATTCATTAGTCAGTTTATGGAGGGGGGAAACTGAAGAGGCCAGGGGGAGATCAAGGGACAGCCAGCCATTAATCTGGAATTAATGGTGTAACCACCATGGGGAAGGCCAAAAGCCATCTACGTACTGCACCTGGCCTGCCTTTTCATCTGCCCCCCAGCCCCTATAAGAAGAGGGGGGTGCACCAGCATGAGGAGAGGCTGCTGAAGACGCCGCCAGGCTGTTGGTTTGAGCCCTCATCCTGCTGCCCTGCTGCCACCTGCTGCCTGCGACCAAGGAGAAGAAGAGAAAGGAGGAGAAGAGGAGAAGAAGACGACAAGGCAAGAAGGTATAATGGGTACTTCCCTTTAGTCCTATAAAGGGTCTTCCTTCTATCTGTCCTACGTGCTCTCTCCTGCCCCTATCAATCCCCACAAAATGCTCCATTTCGGTCCATTCAAACCCCCCTGAATTGGACTACATCACACCCTGTCCGGCCCCATTTTAGGCCCATATCTGGCTCATACTCACTCCATAATCAGGCCCCTTGCAGCCCATTCAAGAAAACCCCCGAACTGCACCTGTTTTAATTCAAAACCCAGGCCCATGCGCAGCCACCTGCTGGCCCATCTCCAACCCCTGGTCTGTCCTCAGGAAAATCCTCCTGTACAGCCTATGTTCGGACCCAAACCAGGCCCCTAAAAGCCCCCCTGTGCAAGCCTATTTCGGTCCAACCAAAATCTCAGAATAAGCCCAAATCCGGCCCCAACATAGCCTACTAAAAGCCCCTCTGCGGCCCATTTAGCAGACCCCCCTGCAGGTCCACTTTCGGTCCAGCCCCTCTTGGTCCACCTGCAGCCACCTGTCGACACCTGGAATTTCAAAAAAAAAAAGAAAAGGAAAAGGAGGAGAAAACGATGAAGACCAACGGACAAAGAAGGAGCAGGGAAGGCGAACACAAACGGAAGCTCGACAGGCTGCTTTACCGCAGCCGACCTGCGGTTGGGTGCGCAGGAGGGGTGATCCCCCTTGCGGGATCTCCGGAATAGGGGCCAGCCCCTTTGCCAGATGCCTACGGCGGCACCTTGCACCGACCGGGGGCTCATCCAGGTCCCCACGGACCTCCGAGGGAGCCACATGCCCGGAGACGGCTATAAAGGGAGGGGCGGAGGTCGTCGCGGAGGGAAGAGGCCAGAAGGGTGAGAAAAGGAGAGGCGCGACGGAGAGAGTGGGCGACAGGAGAGAAGCTAAAAGAGAGATCGAGGTCGATAGCCAGGAGAAGGGGTCATCGGAGCTACCTCTTCCCTTCGCCGGAGCCATTCGACCACCGCGAGAGCTCCCTTCCCCCCGCCGGAGCCGTCCGTGAAGCCCCCTTCCTTCCTGTCTCCTTCTTCCGCCGGATTCCGTCGAGCCGTCGTCGCCGGAGGAGGTCTCCCTCTTCCTCCTCCACCGCCGCCGTGAAGCCCTCTCTCTCTTCCACCGCTGCTGGACCCCCTCCCGCGCCATTGCCGCAGCCGTTCGCCGCGAGGGAGAAGCCGTCGGGGGGGGAAATAATGTCCCCCCCGACTTTGATCCACGGTGGAAAACCACCGCGGGCCCGCCGTTAAAAAAAAAAAAGAGGAAAAGAAAAGGGAGAAGAGGAAAGAAAGGGGAGGGTCGCGCGGCCGACCGCGTGAGGAGCGCGCGTGTGCGCGCGCGTGCGAGGGGAGCCGGCCGCGAGGGGGTGCCGCGGGAGACGTTGACCCGCGGTCAACCGCGAAGTGGGGCCCACCAAAAAATGAAGTGAAAAAAAAAAAGAGAGGGGAGGAGAGGAAGACCGCGCGGCCGCACGATAGTGGGCCATGGTGATCGCCGGCCCAAACAGTGCCCGGACAGGGCACATCCCAAAAAAAAATTAATTAAAACAAACAATCGAATTAAATTAAATAAAAATATACCTCTTTAATCAACAAATCGAGACTAGTTGGGGGGTCGACTAACCATCCGCCCCTACGTCTCGACTTGACTTAAAAGAAATTAAAATTTGGACTAGTTGGGGGGTCGACTAACCATCCGCCCCTACGTCCTTAAGGTAGACATACAAAGGTCATAAAAAGACCCCAATGTCTTACCATCTAGCTATATATGAGGCCGTGCATGATCAACATGCCATTAAGCCGATTATATGCAAAAGAGAGGATTGGAGGAAATACCCATAAGTCTATAAAGACCGGGTATACTCCCCCATAAATTGACAAGTTCATCATATCCGATGAGGATTGAGTGGTGATGGTCTCAAAACCATCAAGTTGTATTGACATGGGAACAAGCAATGAGATGGCATGTCCGGTATACAAGTAATTTTGAGTGGAGGATCAATAACCCCATGGAATTGAGAGGATTGCAAACAAAAATGATGAATTAAACAAAACCTGAAAACTTAAATAAAAATCAGGGACCGGAGCCTACATTTGAAGGTCCAGGACTCTGTCGGTTGAAGAAAATCTGAAAAGCCTACAAATTTAAAATCTGAAACTTATGTAAGTCTGAGATTTGGAGACTAAAATCTGCAATGTCCGTGAAACCCAGAAACCTCTAAGCCTGAAAATCTAAACTAGATCTGAGGTCCAGACCTGAAAAATCAGAAATTGGAACCTAGAAATCAGGAGCCAGAACCTGTAGGACCCATAATCAGAACCGACTAATTCAGATCAGACCCAAGTTAAATCTGAGAATTCTGAACCTGTAGAATCCGAAACCTGTAAAGCCCAGCCAAATTAAAAAATCTGAAAGTCTAAGATTTAAAAACTGAAGTTTAAAACACAATCTGAACTCTAAATCTCTGAAATCTGAAAAATCTGAAATTTGAATGTGCGCAAAACCCAGAATCTGTAAAGTCTAAGATCTGTCATATCAACAACAAAAAAAAAAAAACTCTGAAACATATAAAAATCAGAAACATACAAAAATCAGAAACATAAAATATGAAATATACAAAATCTGAAACCTAAATCCGAAGCTTAAAATCTGCAAGAAATCAGAAATCCGAACCCTGAATTCCTGAAATCTGAAGGCTTAAAATTCGAATTCCAAAGATTTGAGGTCTGAATGTCATATTTGAAGATAAAAATCTGAAATCCAAGCAAATCGGCAATCTGGATTCAAAATGATCAAATAACATCAAAGTAAACCTGTAAACAGAAATCAAATCAAATTAAACTAACAAGCAAATTAAATTCAGATTAATTCAAATCATAAGCATAGTCAAATCTGAAGTTAATAGCTAAAACTTTAACCAACTCAAGCACCAGTTTATCAAAGCTAAAACTATTAATCCTTAATCAAACAGAGTCCGTTCAAACCAAAAGTGAATTAAAATCCATAAGCAAAATTCAATTTCTAAATTAAGACATATCAATAAGAAACCAGTAAAGTAAATTTGAATTAAATAAACCTAAATCAATCCAGCCAAATTTAAATAAATAAATCTAATTAAACTGAATCTCATCCAACAATACACCTGAGATCAAGTCACGGTAAATCATCAAGATACTAATAAAGCTCCAATCAACCATAGCTGAAACAATCTAATCTTGTGAATCAAACCCAAAGATCAACTCTAACTAAATAATTCCAATGCAAGATAAACTTAAACTAATAATTCAGATAATCTGTAAGTCTTTTTCCAAATCAACCGGATTCTGTAAGCTAAGCCTAAACTCCATTCAAATCAATTAAATTAAATCAACTCAAATCAAAAATCTTTAAATTAAGCCCAAATCAGTCTTAATCAGACAATCCAAATCAACTATTAATCTGAACCCTATGAAATCTGCATATTAATCAATTCTTAATTAAATCCCACATCAGTTCATATAAATCTGAAAGTTGCATAAAAAAAGGAATCCATAAGCTGTCAAATTCAATTAAACAGAATATAAATCAACAAATAACTCACAAATTAATCAAATTCAACTTAAATCAAACCAAATCAAACAAAATTCAAACCAATTTAAACCAAATTCAAAAACACATTAAGTGCTTGCCTTCCACCAAGTTCATGGGGCTTCCTGTTTCTCCTATTATGTGTATGTTTATTTTTGTGGATGCACCGTTCTTCTACCTCAACGAATTGCTATGACGGATAATCAAGGGTATTCGAGTATTCTCGATGTAATTAACGTCGGATCTTCGCACCATCCGACGGGGAGAGGTCAAAATAAATTTCAAAGAACCTAACAACCTCAATTTATATGTACAATTGACCCTAGCTAGTACTTTTATGGGATACCATCTATTTTCCTAAGAAGTCAATGTTAAGGTCTAATCAAATCTAATTCAAATTCAAATGGAAAATGAATTTCCAAAACAAAAGAAAAGAAATAAAATCTTTTTTAGATTTTGAGGTTACATCACCACCCAAACACACCTTTGTTCAGGCCCTTGTCCAGCCCTTCCAACAGACCTTCAAACCGGTCACAAACAGTCCCCTTTTGGCACCTATTAGAGCCCTAGGTGAGGGTGGATGACCCGGGGATTCTTGGAGACCGTCCGACGGGCCAAGTCTACTCTGGGCGGATCCTCATTTCTCCTACTCAAAACGGCCCCCTTGTGGCTACCCTTGCTATCCTATTTTGGTTCCCTTTGGAGTACCTTCAAATGCCCCTTGTTCCATTGCCCCTTGAGCAAGCCAAAACAGGTCCGAAGTTGCCCCTTTGAGTAGTCCCAAAAACAGGTCATTTTCAGCCTCTTCTGCCCGCACTCCATGCCGCTGCAGCAGGGGAGCAAACTCCCAAAAACAGGTTCTGCAGAGGTGAAGTGAAGCAGTGGACAGCAGTTTGAATGTGGGCCGGCTTGAAGGTGACGACCCGGCACCCCTTGGAAACCGTCCGACGGGCCAAGGGCATAGCAGGGTGGCCTTCCAAGTCGGTCCTACCCAGCAGCTCCAGTAGTGCAGCGGCTCTTCAAACAGGCCCTTCCGGCCCAAAACAGTCCAAGACAGGCCCGGCGGGCCTATGAAGATTGAAGGCCGGCTCGGAACGCCGATGAAATTGAACCGGCCTCCATGACCTTGTTTCAAAAAAATGAACAAATAAAAATTCAGAATGCGAAAGCAATATTAAATTAAGGAGATCCACCCTTCGCGGGGACTCCAACCTTGGACGACTCCCCCCGGGTCCGCCCCGGAATGTCGATCCGGACGGTGGCGCGGGCATGCTCCCGTAGCCGGCGATCCTTCCCCCAATATGGCTAAGCTAAGGCTGGCTATTTTGGATGGGTAAAACTTCACTAAGTTGGAAATGACCGGCATGCCGTCGTAATGCCGAAATTTTCCAGAATTGGTGAAGAACCCATATTGGGGGAAGAATTGCCTATCTTTTCTTATATCATTGTACTTCATCACATATGAAATGAAAGTGACCTTCTATGTCAACTTTGAGATGCATGAAAGTGGGCACCGATTGGCAACCCGATGGGTCGGAGGCGATGCAAACCGTCAAACTAAAAAAATAAAATCAAAACATAAAATTAAATCTGAAAGTCAAAACAGAAATCAAAACTTAAAGAAATCTGAAAGTTAGACTCAAACTCAATCCGGTTCAACAAAAATCGACCTTTAAGAAGAAGGAACCGATTTTAAACCAAACTTTCAACAACAAAAATCAGATTTTGAACCACACTGAACATCAAAAATCAGGTTCCAAATTAAATCTGTCAACTCAAAAAAAAATCAGATTTCAATAATCTGGAGAATTCATTTAAAAAGTCATTCAATCCTATTCAATCAAACTTTCAACCAAACAAAAGATCAATCCCAAAAAGAAACTAAATAAGCAATGTTTCGACATCTCAAAACATGGATCAAAATCCACCTAAAACAAAATCCAGAATCTGAAAATTCAGAAAAATCAACCAAATCAAAAATCCAAACATGCTTAAAACTTTAAGCACATCAAAATCAAAACCAAAACAGGTTCAAAACAACCCAAACTGGTCAAACCAATTCAAATAAAAAAAACAAATCAAATTGAGTCAAAACCCAAAAACCAACAAAACCGACTTTCAAGTCAATCCAAAAATCAACCAACAAACAAATAAAATCAACCCGAACAAAATCGGTTTGCATCTCATCGGACCCAAAAGGCCGCTGCCCTTTTGAGTTCTTTACCTTTTTGTGGATGTGCATATCTCCGAAAACAGGTTGTCGCGACGGTTAATCAAAGGCAAACGAGCCGTTGCTCGATGTAAGCTAACGCCGGATACTCGCACCATCCGGCGGAGAAGGGTCAAAAAATGAAATTTTCAAAGAACCCGAACCTCGGTTCTGTTACTTTTAAACTATCACTGGACTACCTAATATTTTTAGGTATCACCTATTTTCCTAAAAAAGGTCTGGAGTAGCGACAAATGTCTTTCTTTCTAAAGAACAGACGACGTAAAAAAGAGGTTCACACAATAACCTTCTTCAGGCAGCAGGTTCGTTTTCATCATAAGTTTAGCTGCTTTAGAAAACCTAGGTCAAGTAGTCCAGTGAAACTTTTGGAGGAACTATCAAGAAATTTATGTTGGAGATCATGCCATGTTATGCAGTGGCAAGGGACAAAGTCAGTTTACATCTGAAAGATTAATAGAAAGATAAAGGTTTGTTTGAGTTTGGGAAAGTTAAAAGTTCATGATGAGTGCTTGGTAATTAGTATAAGGTTCTACACCATCTATTAGCCAGCTTTTAAACATCAACATTGAATAAGGTTACGTAAAATACCATACATAATTCTATTCATAAATTGCACAAAAATGCAATCCATTTTTGCCATTCCTGTATATGGTTTCATTTCATTTTTGTAATGAACACTTTTGGATGATTACTTTCTGGCCCTAAATTTTCTCATTAACATGGAGTTCAAAAGTTAAATGCAGCTTGTCATTTTCAAGAGCAGCCTTTGTTGCATTTTTGAGTTGTCTTGCTGAGGGAGGTTTTTATGGTTCCTTACAGGTAACCTTCTCTCACCATAAAGAGAGAAATGATCCTTATTACATTCTATATGTGTTAATATTGTTGAGAAAAAAAATTAATAAAGGATTAAACTCTTGTGATTTCTGAATTGTCTTCTGCACCCAAGCAAAAGAAATCATTACAATAAAAACTTAAACCTGATGCTATACTGTGTTGTTTTGGCATTTGTGTACTATTAACATATACGTTCATTGCTTTCCAATAAATAAGACCAAAGTGGCTTATTTATCGAATCTGAAGATTCTAATTGCACACCTTTTATTGCTTATGCAGTACTTTCTAAAAGCTCAATTTCACTTCAACAAAGACCAGTTTGTTGATTTACTATTGATTGGTGGTACTGCTGGGGTTATATCACAGGTGTGTCAACAAATTGACAGTGCTTCTCTATTTTTAACCTGGTAATATAACATTCATTTATAAATTAGATTCTGCAGCAGGGACCCTATGTGATCTGCATTATTCACATTAATGGTTAGAATCACTGACAAAGCACATCAGTGAATAGAAAGTAAAACAGTGCATTTGAACTACAAAAAAATTTCAATTCAGTTTGAGGGAAAGCTTGCTATACATGAACTGTAATCTCCTTGATAAAGACCAGTACCACAAGCGACAAAGACATGTGCCTCAACGTTAGGCTCTATAAAATGTCGTTCAAGCACGCTATTTGGACTGATGCCTTTGTCATTTCAGACTGTACTTCAAGATTATACTTGATATTGTGATAACTAAAATGCTCATAAAGTTTATTTGATCAGTGGTGTAACTTATCTTCATTTTTAATCATGTATGCTAGTCATAATGAGAAAAAAATAGGTCACTTTTATCAAATTTTGGTGAAAAGAAAATAGGAAAGATTGTCTTTTTATTACCCTCTGGTAGGGTTAGATGAACCAAACATACATAGTTGTTTGATATCTGAGAGATAGAACTGGCTTTTGAATCTACATCCCCACTTGGTTAAAACACTGCTTTATTTTACTAGGTTTGTATTAGCATCTGATACAATTAGTAGTGCGGTTGTGCCAGTATGTACAACATTTTTTCATACCATTTGAGCAGCATCACCCAAGGATCGCGGGATCGGAATAGGAATCGGGATCGGTGGGTACCGATCCGATCCGGATCGGATCGGACCGGACCGATTCCGACCGATCCAATGGAAGAAAATCGATCCAGAATCGGTAAGCAAAAAAAAAAAAAACGATTCGATTCCGATCCGATCCAATTCCAGACCGATCCGGACTGATTCGGACCGATTCTGGCCGATCCAGGCCGATCCGACTGGAATAGCAAAAAATGAAAAAAAACGATTCGATTTAGATTCTGATTCCGATCCCGACCGATTCGGCCTATCCGATTCCGATTCCGATCCGATTCCGATCCGATCCCGACCGATCCGGCCGATCCCGACCGATTCTGCCGGAACTTTTTTCCGGATCGGTCCTTCAGCCAAGAATCGGATCGGCAATGGCCGATCCGATCCAGGAATCGGCCGATTCCGATCCGGATCGTCCGATTCCGCGATCTATGGCATCACCAGGGCGCTGAAGAATGGCTGTTACACAGGAAAGATCACACGATACACCATGTCTAGTTATAGAAGTAAAGCACCTTTTGCTGCTTTATGTAGGCATGATGTAATCTGACTATTTTTTTCATAAATCTTATTATCTTACATGTTTGCAGTTGCTTTTGATGCCACTTTTGGTACCCATAATAGGAGAGGAGAAGTTGCTTATTGTTGCACTTTTGGCAAGCTGTATTCATGTATTTTTCTTTTGAGTCACACAATTATGATTTTATGTATCTTCTTGAATGTTTATTTTAGATATTGTGTTGCTGTTGTTTAGATTTTTGATATCATTTCTGAATGATGCAGATGTTTTTACACAGCATTGCATGGGCCTCTTGGGTAATTATCTCAACCTTAGACCTTTATGGAAAAGTAGGATTTGAGTTTTATTCCAGCATTTTATTGATTGCATTTCTTTACCTTGGAATATTTTTCTATATTTTTTCTTGTATTTTAGACACTAAGATGTTTCTCTTCCCCTTCTGAATTATTACTACATTTGAATAGCTCAAGTACACAAAGTTCTATTTCGCTATTGACCACCCAGATGAACAGCTTTGTTTTGATAGTCCATTATTGTGGCTGTTTTTGGGACCTCAGGTATGAATGACCTGGTTAGGATGTAAACCTGGAAAGGGCGGCTATTATCAGTCTCTTTTGTCAGGTTTTTCTTACTTCTCACATCTAGTGAATGTTTTTTCTTGGATTTTTACATGGTTTAAAAAGAGAATGCTTCCGATTCGTAGAAGCATGTCTTGACCTTGGTAAAGCACTTTTAGTTCGCAGAAACTCTTCACTTGGGTCTATTGGATCCAAGATTCCGAAAACAAAATCAGAATCCGAATCGACAAGTACCGATTTGATTCAAATCGGATCGAATTGGTTCGATTCGACCGATTCTTAGGAAGAAAAACTAATTTGGAATCGGTTCGAATTGATTTTTTTAAATTTTTCCTTCAAAAAATTTTACAAAAATCAATAAAAATTATAAAAAATTATAAAACACATTAAAAATTGTTAAAAATATAAATGATAGTGATACAATCATACAAATGATATACCTTTCACCAAAATTGATGATATTGGGTGTTATCATCATTTTCGCTTTGCTCATACGTACCTCATTCATTATTATTCCTCATTATCACCGTGCGGCCTACGGGTCCATATGAAAATAATGATTCAGCCATCTGGCTAAAATCATAAGCTGTATCTTGGAGAGAATCCACTAAATAATATAACTTAAAAGTTGAAGGAGAAGTAGATTCTAGATAATTGGCTATTGCATACTCATCAAAATACCCTTGACGCCAACGCTGACTTCTCCCACTAGAATGCTGCCTAGACCCTAAATCTAATGCACCTACATCACTAGTACGTACACTAGAAGTAGAAGCACCACCTCCTTCTTCGGATTCCCCTTCCCCGAATCCTCTTTCTCCTCCTCCACCACCACCTCTTTTATGTGAAGGCAATGATGGTTGGGTGGGTGGTATGCACTCTCCCCCTGTCCCCCATCATCCTCAAAGGTTGCATCACTGCTTCCAATGACATGACGCCACCTGACATCTAACTTTTTCTCTTTAGGTTCATCTTCTAACTAAGATGAAGTCCCAAGGCCCAACCCACGTTGATAAACCTTCTTCAATACTGTAAAACTCATGTGTGACTTGTGTGGCATTTGCTTTGGTTTTTTGGGAGTAGGTTCTATAACTGGGGGTGGGTCTAGGGCTAGGGGTGGGGATGAAACTGGGGGTGGGGCTAAAGCTAGGGGTGGTATAGGTTGTATTTCATGAACAATGTTTTTCATAGGTTCACCCTCAACACCATCACGTTCCCCTTCAACCCATGCACGGTTATCTAGGTCAAATTCTGGTGTTGTCCTCCCTTCCCTCTCCTTTAGTCATGCAGTAAGTGGGTGTTTCTGTAAAATCATGTCTACATCCACCTCTTTAGGCATATGGGACTCTAAATCAGCTCTTTCTTTATAAGGCCCTTCTACAAATCTTGCAAATCTCTTTTTTGTCAACTTTTGGTGGGCCTTAATGTTCTTGATCTGCAAGCGCTTGTTGTAGTGACAAAACACCAGTTTGTCCAACCTCTCAGACCTCAGTCTATTCCTTCTCTTTGTGTGAATAAGGCTAAAGCAAGGATTGTAGGATCGGAATCAGTCATTGGATCGGTGGGTACCAATCCGATCCGGATCAGATCGGATTGGTCCGATTCCGAGCGATCTGCCGAAAGAAATAATGATCCAGAATTGCTCTGGATCGGTTCTTCAAAAAGTGCTAAAACCTTAAAAAAAATCGAAATAAAGCTCTAGATCGGATTCTGATCCGATCTAGTCCATTTTGGGGGCGAAATTGGCCCGAAACCCCCCCTAAATGGTGCCACGGCGGCTTTGCAGCTGCAACGGCCGTCTTCCCTGCCCTATCGGGGGGGGGAGAGGGGGCTACTGGGTCCATCGAGTCCCTATAGGGTGGGGAAGATGGCCGCGGCGGCCATTTCCGGTCAATTTTAGTGAGGAATCACCGGAATTGTTCCAAAATCGAACGATTCTGGCTCGATTTTGACCAAAAAGACCAATTCCGATGGATGTTTATCCGGATCGGTGATTCCGGCGAGTATCGAATCGACTATGGCCGATTCTACAATCCATGGGCTAAAGGTGCTCAATTTCCTCTTGCAGTGAGAAGAACTGGTCCGCTGGCTCATTATGCGCATGATAATGGAAGCTAGTTAAGTTCATCTACTTCTTGTGCTCACTTGCACCCACCATTTAATTGAAAAAAATAGCCAGTAGAGCAAACTATTAGTATTGTCAAATAAGAGTATACTTAACAATAAGTTATTACAACTTGGATTTACATACCCGAAGAAACCTTATCACAAAAGTATCTCAGATCTATATCTAAGTACACTATGACCATCATCTTTTATGATTGCATCTGAAAAAAGGTGAATATTACAGGGTTAGTAATTTACTTTATTTTTTAAAATAAGTTCAATGTTTATTTGTAGCTTACTTGTAACTCAGCCTTTATCCTATCCTGCTGAGTCATGAAAACTCTTCTAATGACTGCCAATGTACCCCTCACCACCTCATTGTCATTGCTGAGTCAAGCCTGATATCGATTCAGACCGGGACTTAATCTGTCCGGGTCGATTCGGTCGGATTGACTAATGTCATGTGAGAATTGGTTGAATCGAATCGATTTTGACCGATTCAGGCCGATTCAACCGATTTTGGTGGAATTCATGCTTAAATCCATCCTTCAAGTGGGGATTGACCTATCTGATTCCAAAATCGACCAATTTCGATCCGATTCCACCGATTTCGCAAACCATGAGTAGACCTAATTGTGAAACTGATTATTTTGTTATTTTAAAACTACATAAAATCATCTATATATATGCTTATATAGATACATATAAGTATATGTATATATATAAATATTTACTCATATATCTACTCTTTACTCATATAGTCAAGGCAATGACTTTCTAGAGGTTTGATCACAAGGGGATAAACCTTTGTTGAGTCATCAAGGAACGACAATCACTTCACCCGCTCAATAAAGGTAATGATCTTCTAGAGACTTGATCTTGAGAGGATAAGCCCCTGTTGAATCCCTTGAGAGACAGTCTCTTCACTCGCGGGTTAAGACAATTACCTTCAAAAGTTGATTACAAGAGGATAAATCACTGTTGAGTCTCTCAAGCAACAACAATTTCTTTGCTCGTGTATCGAGACAATAACTCTTTCTAAAGACCTGATCTTAAAGGGATAAACATTTGTTGAGTCTATAAGAGATGACATAAACTCTTCGCTATCATGTCGAGGCAATGACCTTTTCGAGGCCTGATCTCAAAGAGATAAACCCCTGTTGAGTCTCTCAAGGACAATCTCTTCGCACACAAGTCGAGGCAATGAGTTTTTAGAGACTTGATCATGAGGGGATAAACTCCTGTTAAGTCCCTCAAGGGACGATAATAAAATCCCGATGGCCCTTGCAAAGAAAAAAAAATCAAACTTGCAAACATCAGTGAAAGATAACGTCAACAAGACTTGTGCGGAAATGAAGAGGGAAGATCAGCGCCATTACCACTTTTTGGACGTTGATGTCACACCATCATCAAAAATGATGGAGGGATGCACAGATTCTCTCGCACGACTACCACCGGATAGAGAGGAAGAAGCTTTGAAAACTTCCACTACCAGGAGCCACTGAGACCCATCGTCACCTCCTTACATGACCAACTCTTCTACCATTAGGGCGACTAAGACGACAAGTAGACAGGCCCCTAGGGAGCCTTGTTGCCACAAATGAAGATCGAAGAACAACAAGAATCAAGGGGAGTCTTGCTACTATTGAGGATATGAGGCATCAAGGTTGCCATTGTTGTCACTCTCCAAAGTCGATGCTACCATCCCTACAATTAACTACCGTCCTCCAAAGCCCTAGCCACTACTGCCATCAACACCAGCGGGAGGAGACACCATAAGGTGTCCTAGTTAATACCCGTCAAACGGGCATATCGCGTGCGCCTACCCATGGAAATGCCATCTCACCAAAGCCTCCAAGGTGCCCAACCATCAAGACTAACCCAGTCATAGAAACCAACTCTACCATCATCATTTTTTGGAGCCACAGGCACTACCAACCCTTCACTGTGCCTAACCATCGGGAAAAGCCCGCAACCACCCTCACCATGAGGGGGGAGGGCTGTGGGGAGACTAGAATCATTGTAGGAAGGAAGGAAGAATGCCACTAGAGTTTAACTCGACTGCCGTAAGAAACCCCGAAGATTGTCGTCGTGGAGAAGGAGTCCACAAGGGACTCCTATCAAGCGTAAGGATCAGGAGGAAGGAGAAGAAGACCCTGAAAGGGAGAGAGAAGCCCCGGAGCTCCAAGTTTCTCAAGAGGCTAGTTAGCCTTTGGAAAGAAGATAGTACTTGGTATGGTGGTAAAGTTAGTCAATTGTTTTGTTATACCTTTTTTTCCAAAAAAGGAACCGAACAGTTTGTATTTACATGCAAATTATGCTATTTCAGATATGTATATAAATCCATCCAATTTGGTCCAACCAAGGTATTGCCAACTTTCGGTTTTATTCTCCTTTGTGACAAAAAGGGTGGACCAAAATAAATGCGTTTCATACACAAAAAATTTTATTTTGGTATATAGAGTCAATCCAATTCGGTCCTATTGAAATACTACCTAAAATTGGATGAATCCATAATAGTTGCATGTTACATGAAAACAGAGCTATTTTTGGATGCATAAAGCCAATCCAACTTGATCGAGTCAAAGTGTTGCCGAAATTTGATTGGTTCAAATTAGTTGTATATCATTTACATACAAAACTATTTTGGATATGAATAATCAATTCAATTCGGTCCAGTTGGAATGTTACCGAAATTTAAAAAATACATATCTTCATATTAAGTATATAAGATATTGTTTAAGTATCCAGAAAAAATAGAGTAGTGCATGACAAATATGCATACAACTCTATCACACTTCAGGCATGGAAACTAATTCCAATTTTGAGGAATAAAGTTTTTATGCTTCCTTATTCATGTACTCCCATGGTTTATGTATTCAAGTTTTGAATGAATTAAGGTTCACTTAACGTGATATATTTTACAAAAACGACACTAAATCTCTATGGATTTTAAAAGATGGATAAAAATAAATAAGTCACACAAATGACATAAAATTCAATCAAACAAACAAACATCATTAAACTCAAACTAAATAATAACTTAATCATTAATAAAATGTCAAGATAATCAAATTAACTTTATTTTATAAAATAATAATGAAAAAATGATCAACAATGGTTGTAAAACATGTTAAGTTAAATATAAATTAACCATGAAATTAAGTGGGTAATGTTGTTTAATTAAATAAGTATACATGATAAAACTTAAATCAAATAACAACTTAAACATTAATAAAATGTTAACATAATTAAACTGAAATCATTTCATAAAACAATGCCTAAAAAAGACCTACAAATATTACAAAATATGTTAAGTTGGATCAAACTTAATCATTAAAATAAGTAGATAATGTAAATAAGAACAAATTTAAATAACAAAATTCGCTTAAATAGTAACAAAATAACACTAAAACACTTAAAAGGGGAAACTAATTCGTATAAAAACACAAAAAAATGCACAAAGCAAAAAAATCCAATAATTTATAAAAAGTAAATAAAAATGATAAAATATATCAAATAAAAAAAATCTCAATTTAAATTGTCCAAGTCAAATGATTAACAAATGGCGCAAAAAAATCAAATCAAACAAAAACTTCAAAAACAAACCTCTGACATCTTAAGAATTCAATTAAGATGATCTTCAAACCTAAAACAAATCAAATGACAAAATTAAATACATGAACTTAAAAAAAATTAAATTAAACAAAGTCCAATCTTGTAAAGCCACGAAGATATATCTTCAAGTCTTGTGTTTTATGTGGATGAATAACTTCAATTCAATGCATTCCTACGACAGTTAAGCAATAGTGTTCAAGTAGTTGTTCAATATAATTAACACTAAAATATCACAACTCTGATGGGAAGAGGTCAAAATTTGTTTTCAAAGAACTAAGATAACTTCAACATATAAAAAAATGCAGTTCAGATTATCTAAGTGATAGGCAACGCCCATGTCAACACTTGGAAAATCTGCAAAGCCTTCTTTATGTGTTCTTATATATGAATACCACACAAAACATTAACTAATATTTCTTTGAATACCATATATTTTCATAGTTGCCAAGACTAAAGTCAAAACCCAAAACAAAGAAACTTTTCTCATTATAAAGTTTTCTTTTTGTTTAAAACCATGTGAGGTTTCAACACCCATATGATTAGATTCAGTAATCGTATAGGGTCTTGGACATGATCATCTTCTCCATTTGTTTGAATATGGAAGATGCAAGGGCAGCTATTTGACCCCGATCATCAGCCTCTCCAGCTTGGACACAGTAGGGATCCTTTTCCTTATCTTTTATTTTCAATTTCTGGAAGAACCGATCTAGTTTGATCCTGGATCAGTTTTCCTTCTAGTGGAGCAGAAAAAGCCAGCCTGTCCAGTCCTGACCCAGAAGTCCTTGTTTGTTTGTTTTGTTAAAGTCTAAGAAGCAGAGGAAAGGGAGTAAGATTCGATGGAATGTTATTGCCTCAAAGGAACCATTTAAATATTTTGATTCAGTCATGTCATGAGATAAAAGGTGCGATAAGGCTACTAGTCATAGGATCAAAGCAGGATAATTGAACTGTGACCATGAAAATCCTTTATTGAAACTGAAGGAAAATTTTTACCTTGTTGCTACAAAACCTGTGATGTTATATGGTAGCAAGTGTTGTGCTTTGAAGAGAGCAAGTTCTCAAGATTGGCATTGTTGAGATGAGAATGCTAGATATACACACAAACATACTATATTTGGTAAGGAACTATAATGAGCATATTGAAGAAGTATTAGTAGTATCAAGTGAGGACAACTTGGGAGAATGTATATTGAGATGGTTTGGAGTCTGGACATAATAGTAGCATGCTTGAGGGAACTCATGTTAGAAAAACAGAGCATATTAGAACAAATGATTTGAGGAGAGAAAGGGGGGTAATCCTAGATTAACTTTGAGGCTGTAGTTTAATATGATTTGGGGCATAAATTTTTTGCAATGGTAACCAGGAATCAATACATTCAATTTCAAATAGTCTGGGAGTAAGGCTCCGTAGAGTGATTGTTGAAGAATGTCAATGATGAGGTAGGTACAACTGTACACGGATTATTGTGAATACCATATGGTAACCACCGGTGTGTACTTGCTACGGTTAAAAATTGGATATGCATATTTTGAGTAGTAACTGTCAGGAAGTACCATGACATTTTGTTGCCTATATTTATTATCTGCTTTGATATATGTGTGTGTTCTTAAAGTTATATTGTCTATTGCACTGTATTCTTAGAGCTATTGGAATATGAAAAAGGAGGTAAGCCTTACTACCCTGATCACTCTATAACTAATGGGGACTATTCTAACGTGAATTTTTTGTTAACTTTATATGACAGGTGCCTTATTTAGCATCTACTTTTGTAATTATTAGCATTCTCAGTCAACCCTGTGTAAGTTCCACATTAGTACTTTTTCTACTTGATTTGCTGGAGAGTGCTGAGATCCTGAGTTATTATATATCTAAACTTATGTTGAAGGTAAGAAGCATTGCCTCCAAGAAAGTTAGTCCGCGTGACCTGGTAATTTTCTTGTTTGCTGTTGTGTTTACTATTTTCTCTCCCATAGTCAAAGGGCATGTTCCTTTTTCTCTCACTATATGGCTAAGAAAAGAACCACTTCCTTTGTAGACAACTCAAGTTTCAAATCTACCCTGTGGCAACTATGTGACTAACAGCTCTACTGATATTTCAGTATCTCTATAATATATCATGCTATTTAACATTTAGTCTATTTGTTAAATGGAGCGAAAGTTTCAGTTTACTGTTATGAAAGAGGATGGAAACAATATCCCATGCTCCTGAATTCTGACATTATGGTTATCATTCTTCTTTCAAGATTTCTTTTTTACCTATACCAGTGTTCTGTTTTGTCTCTTTTACTTCTCAAGGCTTATGTTAAAAGACATGGCCCTTAGAAAGGTAGCAGGAAAACGGAGTTATCTCAAATTATATAGGGCTGTTATGTATCGAAAATCATTGTTAAGTTACCCCATGAGGAGCTCAACTCTTCAAGATATGTAAGCAGTGGGGCTCATTAATTCTGCAAACAGTAGAAAAGGAAAGACTGGGCTTGAAGGCACAGTTTTTGCCACGGAGCCGTCGACCATGAGAGCATTACCATCTCCACCCACACACTCTTACCACAAAAGATGTCAGGGTCTATAGATTAAGTAGTTGGAAGCTATTAGTGAACACCTAGGTGGGGCTAAATGGCATTTAAGCACGCTGGTTCTCCTTGACAACTAGATTTCAGATTACTGAAGAGGGTACTAAATAAAATTTATGGAATGTCAAAGATTTTGACTCATGAAAAGCTAGTTGGAACAGACTGCATGTCAAGTTTCTTTTCTTATATGTTAGTTGTAACTTACCGCTTGCAACATCGTTTGAACAACAACCTTCGAGTTCTTTCTGAAATGTTCTGCAACTGATTTCAGGGATTGGCACAAGGTTGTCTTTCTGGCATAATTTTCTTCGCCAACGCTACATCTCTTCTAGCATTTACTCCTCTTACAGGTAGCCATTTATGTTCCAAGGTCTCTAGGTTCATTCCAGCTTTCTGAATCTTCATGGGAGCTTTTCCTCTCTTCTGCAGCGTTGTTTCTATCAGAAAAGGCGCCATTTTATTTCCCGGGTTTCAGCCTTATGTGCCTTGGATTTATCTCGGTAAGTGGATTTATGCTGGGCAAACTGTGATTATTTCGGTTCCTCCATCTTTACTTTTGATGTCTTCTACGTACAGATGATTGCCTTCATATATAGCATCTCTATGCTGAGGCCGGAGTCCTCAGCTTTTCCTCACATATCAGCAATACTGAAGGTTAATCCTCTCCGTCGGGGTGCCAAAAGTCACCTGTGTGCACTGTTGTGTTGCACCATAGATAGCTCTTAGGAGGAATGAGAGAGAAGTTTTTGTACATAAAACTTCTTCTCAGACCCTATATGAATATACACCATTGGATTTATAATCTACTCGAATGTTATGTGCTCTAAAATCATGTACACCTCATTGTGTCAACGGTCCTCTGCTTATCTTACAAAAAAAATATTTTTAAAGTATATTACAGATAAAGAGGCAATTTTTCAGGGAAATTAAAATACATTTTACTATTGATTTCATCTTATGTGGAGTATAAAAATGTATAACCACATGCATCTCAAATGTCTCCTTTCCTGGCAAGAGTTTCTCCAAATATGATAGTATATCAATACATAGATATTTACTATGTTTAATACGATTCTTTTGTTGAGGTGGTGTAGAGTTGTAAGCTGATTATGCTTCTGTGAAGAACAAAGGGAGCGGTCAACTTTAGGGCTCTCTTGAAGGTGCGTTTGGTTGGGAATTTTTTTTTTGATAAAAATAGATTTTATAATTACTGATGATTGTATAATCTATTTCTGGATAACGTTTGTAAGTGAAAGGAGAATAAGAGAAATGACGCAATCTCTTTCTTTCTTAAAAAATGTCTTGGCTCAATTTTTGAAGCTCCATATTTTACCCCATCAGCGCAATAATCTTTTGTTGTTAGATTATCTTCACAATCACGTGACATCCCATATTGTTTTTAACAAAATGATTATTTACACCATCATCATAACATATTAGTGGCTCCACTTATGAGAAATAAGATTTTAATACTACTAGCTTTGCTGCTCACACAGCAGACACACTAACAACACAGTAGCTTATAACCTTCTCTGGCTAAAGAGGGAAATGACAAAAAAATAAATTAAATGTCATCTAATATATTATATCCTTATGTCAATGTCTTTTTCATCGATATTTTTATTTTACTTTTGTTGAATATATGATTGTCCATCATTTATATTTTTCTTCGACTTAATAATCGAAATATCCTAAAGTCGTTGTCATAAACAGAATACTCCGGTAATATTTTGATTTTTTATAAATTAAATATTTCAAATAGATTATATATTAAAAAAATTTTAATTAGATTTACTCTCTCAACTCTATTTTTCTTCTTTTCGATCGAACTCTACTCCCCTAGCCTTCCTTCTTCTTCCTCTTCTCTCCCGCTCGCACGCAGCACCCGGACGCTGCCACCCTCCCGCCCGGACGCCGCCCTCGGCCTTGCCCGCCCTCCTCCTCCACGCCACCCGCCTGCATCCTCCGTCGTCCAACCGCTTACCCCCGCGCACCAACTCCTGCACCTCGCCGGCCGCCGCCCTACACAGCAACGCGCACCCACCGCTCAGCAGCCGCCGCCGTCGTCAAGCCCCCCCCCCCCCCGCCACCTGGTTGCCGCCAACCTGCCGCGTCGTCGTCTTCTTCTTCTTCTTCTCCCTGCCGCGCGTCTGCACGCGTGGGTTTTCTCCGCCGATCATCCGTGAAAATCCTGTTGCCTGCCCTTGCCGAGTCTTCCTCCGCCATCAGCCTTCGCCGCCCCGTCTCCTCTTCGCCTGGTCGCAACCCCCCCTCCCAGCACGTTGATGCCGCGGCACAACCGCACGCTCGGCTGCGCTCGGGATCCGTCCGTCGCGCCACCCACACCCTCGTGCGCCATGAGTTTTTTTTGAAGTAACGCACTTTTTTTTTATTTTTAAAACTAACACGGTAAAACTTTGTTTTGTAAAAGTAACGCACTTTCGTAAACAGTTTTGTTTTGAAAACTCGACTTTGACCCTAAACAGTAAACCTCTTCGACTAATGACGTATTAACTAAACAAAAGTCGAGTTTTTACAACTCGACTTGTTAAAGTCGAGTTGTAGTAACTCGACTTTAAACTAAAACCCGGTAATTCTGTGTGGGAAAGTCGAGTTTCGACTTTCCCACAGAACTAGTTTTGAGCGACTGAGAAAAAAAGTGTGGGAAAGTCGAGTTTTCCCACAGAACTAGTTTTGAGCGACTGAGAAAAAAACTGTGTGGGAAAGTCCCACAGAACTAGTTTTAAGCGACTGAGAAAAAAACTGTGTGGGAAAGTCGAGTTTTGAAAACTCGACTTTCCCACAGAACTAGTTTTGAGCGACTGAGAAAAAAACCGTGTTCACAAGTCGAGTTTTCAAAACTCGACTTGTGAACAATTGAATCAAAGTCGAGTTTAAAAACTCAACTTTGATTCGAAAGCTGAAAAAAAAAGCTGCGCCACCGCGGCTCGAAAATTTGAAGTTTAACCTACAAATTGGGTTTGAAAACCCTCTTCCGTACACATTGAACTTACATCCTTCACATAGACTACATCAACAAACCAAATACAAAGATATTGAGCAAAATTAACATAACAAACATGTTAAAATCATCCATTCCTTGTAGGGGTTCAAACATCGCATTACGGCAAACCATACATGTTTGTTCCATAAACGAAGTATTCACACAAACACAAACATGTGAACCTTGTGAACACATACACATACATACACCCTGTATTCAAACATAAATGTATCTTCCACATACACCTTGTGAACACATACACATATTGATACCATATCAATTAAAAGGAAAGAACACAATCATAGAAGTGCTATAACACATTCCAAACATACTAAAATCATAACAAAACATAATTTTAAAAGTTTTACATGTCCGCGTGAGAATAAAAAAAAATACACGTATGCTATCCTCTCCTTCCCCTCCTTGGACGAGGCTTTCTCTAACAAGTCTTTGTTCCTCCTCTTCCTCGTCCTCCTCCTCAAGATAAGTAGGGTCCGATCTTTGTGGTTCAACATGGGCCGTTATATGCTCTCCGTGTCGACTCGGGGCGAAACGGTGCCGATGGGGTAATCTCGAGTTGCTTTGTGTTCCTTGTACTTCCATCGGAGTCCTCATGGAGGGATCGCGTGGTCGCCTCCGCCTATACGTCGATGGTCCCGCGGTCGAACGATCTAGTGCGTGAGAGGATGGTCGGCTTCATACATAGATGCTCGGCTCCATACGAAGATGGGCCGGCCATGTCCATAGAAGGTCGGCTCCGGTGGCGGAAAAGACGGCATCGAAATACGTAATCTCTCGTGCATTCCACGTTGAAGATCTAAAATAGCTTGCGTGTACGATCAGGTGGGAGTCATGGTACATGTGAGCATTCGTTGAATTTCATGGTGTGTGCGAAGGCTTTGTCGAAATAAAGTAAGTAACATCGTAAATAATTTAATGTTTGTAAATACAAAATAAGAAAGGATAATAAACGAACGTAATCTTACCGTGTCTCGTTCAATAGGACCTCTTGGATAATATTGTTCGGGAGCTTCTGAGTATTACGAACAAGATATGGAATGGTGTGTTCCATATACCATTGTTCGTACGCTTGGCTTTGCTCTGAACATCAATTGCGGGGAGGTTCATATGTATATTCGGCCCGGACTCCACCACGATAAATGTAATACGAGTATGCATGTGTCCAATCTTGCCCTTATCGACCACGTCCATCTTGACGTTTGTATTGTTTTCTATCACGGGGTTTATTTGGACAAGCCCAAATTGCCGAAAGCACTCGTTAGTGCATGGATCTCCATGAACAACGAGTAGAGGTACGAAGGCTAGCGAGTGCGGTATTTTCAACGGAAGCAACTCGGGTGCAGGTGTCCAAGGTTACGTGTGTACGGTTCCCATGTAATCTACGAAACACAATTTTGTCTAAGTATAGAACATGTATTACATACTACAAATTTATAAGGACAAATTTATAAGGACAAAATATTTACACGGCTAGCTTCCTCGGTATCTAATTCATTCTATAAAACAACGAGTGTAAACTTATGTTGTGGTCGACCGAGTTGTGGGTTCCACCCGTCACAAGTCAAAGTACATTAATTCTAAACTACCAACAAATATTAAAACATGAATCAAATTGTCTATATAGAAATTACGGTATCCAAGCGGCCATCGTTCTCATCGCAATAGCCGGTATAGGCAAGTGCGGTCGGCAGAGCATGGATATGTTCCCACGACCGCTGCTTGCGTAAAATTGAAAGTTTATGTCAATATATCATTCAAGACAAAATGATTTAAAAATCAGGTGTAAATATGAAATAGATACATACTTGCATTAAATGTATACGACCCGTCCGGTTACGTTTGGCGCCGTGTTTGCACATAATTGGCGGTATAGGAATGCAAGAACCGCCCCGCCCGCGATAATCGACCACATTCTACAATATCCTCCATAAAAAAAAGATATTGCATATGGACCTCCGTCCGGAAGTGTCCGGCAACAAAAGAGTGCTTAGATGTACATAAGCATGAGAGCCGTGTATGATATAAACATACTAAACGGGACTCGTCATCATCATCCGTGGGTAAGTCCTCCGAATCCTACGGCCAAATGTATGAGATAGCCGGGTCAACCTCAAAGTAGGCCCGGACTACGGCCGTATGGTGCAATCTCATCATCCTCCTCCGGCCGGACACACAAAAACCGTTCGCACGTACGGCCATGTCGGAAACTCCCCGGATGGAACACGGGGGAGGTGCGGTGGCCGGGGCCCATCTATCCTTAAACCCATAAGAATAGAAACATCTGGAGGGTTACTATCATCTCCCCCGGGGTAAATGAAAAGTAGACGTCTCGGACGCCAACGTTCCGCAGAGAGCGGTGATTAATTACCTATCTAAGACGATGGCACGTAAATGCCATGAAATGAACAAAACCACACACTTTAAATAACCTATGGTGGGGTTGTCGATTGTCCCGCGCGGACATTTGACGGAAATGGGAGACTAAGTACGGTGTAGAACCCTCCTTAAAATTTAAAATTGTAGTGCAATCCGAATTAGAATTTAACGAACCGATTGAATTATTGAAATGCAAGTAAAGTTAATACCTCGGGGTTCGCGAACGATCTTTATTCTTTGCTCGCGTAGCGACGATGCATCACGAGGGCCCCATCGATCCATGCCTACAAATCATGAATTAAGCAAAATTAACGAAATGACAAAAGAATAATTTTACAAAAGAAAGAAATTGTTAATCTAAACTAAAATGAATTGTAAAAACATAGTACCGTACAATCTAAAAACATCTACATTACTTTTTTAATAAAAATACGCACCGTGGGTTTCTCACGGCAAGTTAACCGGTTGTGTCCCCGTTCTTTACAAATGCTATATGCATTTTGTTGTACGATCGGATCACGATCCATCACCATTGGGTAACGTTTAGTTCGTGGTCTTCCGATCTTAAATTTTGTTTGAAGGTGGCAACAACGGAATTATGTTCCTTTCTATGTTGAATGATGGCCCGATAGCGTGCATCCGTACGGTGTGAAATTCGGTATCGTAAGCGCATGCGATAATAAGCAACTTGGTGTACCACTTTGATGCATATGCATATGGATCCCCGATTAAACGGGCGAGAGCAGTTAAAACATGCCTACACGGAAAGTGTCTAAGCATAGGCTCACAGCACGTGCATGTAATTGAGTCACGGCTAATGTCAACTCGAAATACACGGCCATTTGCATCGTTCAAATCCCACTCACCCATATTGACTCGGGCTTGAATGATGATCTCGCGACTTTTTCTTTCAAGTCAACTAATTTCTTCTCAAATTTAGTGGTTAGCGTGTGTTTCCATGTTCAATCCACGTGCCGACGTTGAAAAAACATAGCTTTGAGCCGATGATATGTCATGTGTACTAAAGCATGAATAGGCAAACCTCTTGCAATTTTAAAACGCTATTAAAACATTCGGAATAATTTGTTGTCATTATTCCAAATCGTTTGCCATCCGTATCAGAATGCTAACGCCCATTGTTACGGATTCACTTGTAGTAACCGATTGTATGCATCGGGACACCTCAAGCTGTATGTCCTCCATTCGCCTTTATTGAACTCTGAAACATTAGAAGCCATGCACAACGCATACATCCTTACGAATAGATCTTTTCCGGTGAAATGTGTTTGAAAATTTTGACGGTAATGCCGAAGACAATAACGGTGGGGCTGTAAGGAAACCATCTCTCGATTGCATTCTTGATGCTCGCGTGCCTATACGAAATGATACATACTTCATGCCTTCGTTCGGTAATGGATGGAATATAAGACAACATACGTTGAAAGAACCGCGACCATGATCGATCATTCTCCTGTTGTTCAATTGCAAATGCAATTGGAAACAAGCCTTGATAAACGGCATCCACACCACACGCAACTAGAAGTGTACCATGGTATTTCCGTGAAGGAATGTCCGTCGACACTTATAAGCAGGGCGGCAAGAGCGCCAACCTTCGATGCATGGCGCGAAACTCCAGAAGAAGAATAATAATTTTTGACTATCAGCTTCACACAAATAAGTATATATTGTCCCTAGCATAGTCAACTTAACCGCTTCCATGTATCTCAACAAATGTGTGTAAGAACTCTCCCAATCCCCACGCAACTTCTTGAAGGCTTTTCTTCTCGCATTCCAAGCCTTATGATACGAAGGTCTTATGGCGTACTTCACTTGAACCATATCCATGATGTCCCTTGGTCGGATATCTAAACGAGATCGAACAATAGGCATGATTAAATGACAAATTGTAGTGCATGTCAATTGCCTATGAGCCATGTTGCAAATAGGAGTGGAACATGTATGATTATTTTCAAAACTCATAATTTTCCATAACCCTCCAACAAGTACTAACGAGTGCATGTAGCCTCCACTTACATCCTTCACGTCTTGACGGACAAATCAAAGTAAGCAATGATTTCGTTGATCTATCCGTTCGGTGTTGGACATTCCGCTTCAATGCCCAGTAGCTATGGCACAGTACAACGTATTCTTTCCACCTGAAGACATCTCCAACGGAAAGGTCATCAACATTATCTCTTTCTTCTCTTGGTACAACTGTATCTTCTCCTCCAGCATCCTCCTCATCACTCTCTATGTAAATATTGCTTGCGACGGCATTATTGATCCAAGTGATATCTTCGTCGTCATGATAGGCATCGGCTGCCATAATACTATTCACCATCTCATTTGGTAGTTCTTCGTTGTCACTTTCGGTCTCATCACTATCATATTGTTCATCTTGCTCGTCTTCGACATCGTCTTGCTCGTTCGAAAGTACTTTCACTATTGTGATATGCGTTGGCTTGCCATATTCCATGGACTAATGTTCCTTTCACCTTGGGACACCAACTGACCCATTGTTGGTTGATTATGTGTCTCATGATTCCGAGAACTACATCCAGCCTGATTTGACATTTCTTGACAGTCTGTTAGGATGTAAAGTGTAATATCAGGTACTTCGACATCTCGTCAACGGTGTTTGAGTGGTGCTGTCATCTAATACCTCGTTCACACCATCCAAATAATTATAAAGTAATCTTATGTTCATTGACCCGGGTTACAACCAATTGCATCGAATATAAAGCTCGACAAGTCTTCGTGATTACATCCTTGCAATAGCTTCATATTCGTTCATCTCCACCATAGTAAGAGACAAACTCATTGCGATGGAAATCATTCCATCAAACATGATGCGGACGTTGATAACCCTCGATGCCATATTTTTAATTGTTTGATACTAACACGAAATTAGCAAGTTGTTAGAATTTACACCCTTAAGTCTTGACCCCCCCCATCCCAATTTGCTCTTCGTTTCAAACCTATTCACACCCCCCCCGATCACTTGCGGCGGAGAATATGATACTATGTAATTGAGTATCAATCCACCCCCATCGGAGAGTTCATACGGATCCTCGGTTATCGAAGCTTTGTTGAAGTCTTAAATCTTAAATTTCTTTTATTTATAATTTCAGATAATAACTTTACATTATTTCGATTAATTTTCATAATAATAGAAAAAATAAAAAATTCCAAATCCATGCCATATTTGTGATCGATTTTCTCTTTTTTCCCTTCCCCAATTCTCCTTTTTCCCCTTTTCCTTCCCCTTATAGCTCCTCCGTCTTTCCCTTCCCCTTCCCCTTACATTCCATGTGAATTTAGTTTGATATCAACACATACCTAAACCCCCCTCTGTAGAAACAGCACCCTGGGACGGATGAAAACGTCGACAACATATACAACTTCTATTGGCGGATGAAAACAAGCAAAATGTAGACCCCACATCCCTCACACTCCCTCGCTCTACCAAGATCCAAAGCCGCCGTCCGCCACCCAGGAGATCCGCCGCCCAGATCCGCCGCCGGCGTCCACGAGATCCGACGCCGCCACCGCCGCCGCTGCCGCCCAGCAGATGCGGCGCTGCCGTCGTCCAGGTGATCCGCCGGCGGATCCGCCGCGCCGCCGCGCCGGGAGAGCCGCCGCCGTCGAGAGAGGGAGCCGGGGTGAATGAGCGTCCGCCGAGGTGAATGCGTAGGGTAAATCGGGGGGGGGGGTGAAACGCGGGGTAAAAACTAAGCAAAGTCGAGTTTTCAAAACTCGACTTTAAAGTCGAACTTCCTAAACTCGACTTTAAACAATGTTTTGTTAAAAGTCGAGTTGTAAAAACTCGACTTTAAGCTAATCCGGTTTCGCCGTCATTAGTCGAAGAGGTTTACTGTTTAGGGTCAAAGTCGAGTTTTGAAAACTCGACTTTGACCAAAGTGCGTTACTTTTACAAAACAAAGTTTTACCGTGTTAGTTTTAAAAAAAAAAGTAAGTTACTTCAAAAAAAAACTCTCGTGCGCCGGCGGTGAGCCATCGACCATTTTCTCTCTCCTGTCCATCGTCTGTCTCCCTTATTCACCGGCATACGTAACCTCTTAATATCTCTTCTATCTTATTATTATTATTTTTCTTCATTTGACAGATTCTACTCAGTTAATTTCAATTTTCCTTGTAAAGCTGTACTCGCCGTCTAGCAAATTCTTCTTGGATCACGTTTAATCGTCGACCTCGTTGAGGTAGTCATCTCAACTATCTCTTATCACTTTAAATGTATTAAGTAAGGCATTAAAATATGGTTAGTTAACTTTAGTTAGAAAAATATATTTAGTTAGTTAGATGGGTTTAGTTGTGTGCTTGATTTCAATTAGAAGTTAGTTTAGGTGTTTATACTTAGATGTTTATTTAAATATATGAATGATATCATGTTTAGATAGTTTAAGTGCATATAATTATGTAAAAAGTATTGTAGGATATTTATGATCTTGTACATATATATATCTTGATTCATGCTAATATTAGTTGTTAAGAGTTAATTAGTAAGAAACATATATTTGATTAAATATACGTAGGTTGCAATTGATTAATGTTACTAATTGCATGGCATATTAATTCATAGTAGATTGCATGATTTTAGAATAGTGCATTACCTTGTTTGTTGTGTATTAGATTAGTTAGTCATGGCTTAACATGCATGTAGGTGATGTTGTAGTCTTTTTATGAGGTCGCATATAATTGTGCTTTATGTCAGTTTACTCTTAGCATGTCTATTGGAATTAATTGGTGTATGTCTGAGTATTATATGCTTTCAACTTGTGAGATGTAGTTGATGCAGTGTGCTGCATTCTGTGATGTAATTGCACTTCACCAGACTATGGTTAGTGGCCCGTGGGCAGCGGATGAAATCTATGTTATCCGAGGCGTGAGGCGCCTGAGGCGAGGGACCCGGCACCTCGCCTCAGGCGCCTAAGGCGGGCGCCTCAGGCGTTTTGAATATTATAATAATATTTATTTTAATAATGATATATGTGATATAAGATAATTGAAAAAATACATAAAAACATGGAATCATTAACTAGCAAGAGTGACAATTAAATATAACATTAGAAAGAGGAATTCAACCATACAATAAGAAAAGAATACAACCATACAACCAAACATAATACATAAAGTAAGTTTAATTCGAATACAACCATACAAATTCAAACATCACTCACTAGTCAGTAGTCACTAGCAATTACTATCAGAATCAAGATTGGTGGGAGCTTCCTGATCATCATTACTGGTAGGTGGGAACTTCAGGTGAAGCTGCAGGTGGCGAAGGCGGCAGCAGCAGCTTCCAACGGCGGCCTCTGGGGCTTCCGACGGCAGAGGAAGCAGCGGCGGCGGCGGCTGGTGCAGCTGGCGGAGGCAGCTTCCGGCGGCGGCGGAGGCTTCTGGCAGTGGCCTCGCCCCTCGCGGAGCCTTCCCAAAGCGGCGGCGGCGGTAGGTGCAGCTCCAGGCGGCGGCGGCGGCTGGGGCTTCCGACGGCGGCTCTGCAGCTGACGGAGGCAGCTTCCGGCGGCGGCGGAGGCTTCTGGCAGTGGCAACGGCACTCGCGGAGCCTTCCCAAAGCGGCGGCAACGGCGGCAGGTGCACTCCAGGCGGCGGCGGCGGCAGGTCCAGCTGTAGGCAGCGGCTTCGTCCGGAAGAGGGAGCAGCGTCGGGGGCGAGGTCCTGGGCATACGAGGGTTCGGGAGGGAGGGAGAGAGAGATTCGCGGTGTTTAAGTTAACCGGATCCGGTCTTACCGGATCGCAGGGGGGAGGCGGGCGAGGCGGGTAGGGCGCCCGAGGCGCGCGTTGCAGCGGGTGAGGCGCCGGAGGCGCTTGCCTCAGGCGAAAAATGGCAAAGCGAGGCAGTTTTCAACCGCTTCGCCTCGCCTCACCGCCTAGGCGGGTGAGGCGACCGCCTCTAATAACACATGATGAAATAGAATAGTTCGGAGCATCCTTCGATCCCGGATACTGCGGTTCATCCTAAGTACACCCCTGCCTAGATGTACTATGGGATCTAGCTTACTATTTGTTACATTCTACTATATGGTAAATCTGGTGTTAGTCCTGGAACATAACTACAATATCTAAGTGAAGCATGTGGCATATTCAGACAAAGTTATTTAGTTCTTTATTTAGTTTGCATTATGACATGTAGATTAGTGAAGTATTGCATTTAATTCATGTTTATGATAAGACTATATGGTAGGTGCATATAGAGTTGTGTTAGTGTTGTTATGTCATGATTAAAATAGTATGCATTTAGTAAATCATGTCAATCTATACAATGGGTAGAAAAACATCTTATTTAATTAATTGAATCTTGATGATTAGCATTACTTATAGTTGTTATAATCTGAACTTTTGTTTGAGGTTTATATCTTTATTATCAGTAGGACTTGTCTAATATAATGGGCTAGTTGGGTGTAAGTCCTACTGGGTCTGTGTGACTCACCCCTTCCAATCTTTAATATTTTTCAGGACTACAGGTTTAGCGCAGCAGAAGCGTAGCGGTGTTGGAATTGGAAGAGTTAGTTGATTATTTGTTCAATGTTGGTATTTAATTTATAATTTCATAGAGACAACTTGGATAGAATTATTGGAATTATTTATTAGATTTCGATATTAATCTTGTTTTGCTCCAAACCGATATAATATATTTCAAGGGTTACGGCACCGGATTATCTTCTGCTGTGCATGTTAAAATCCGGGTCGTGACAACTCTAACCACATAATTAGACCCACTTGTAGATTTCTAATGGTAAGATTAGGATGGTAAACGAATTAGATTTGAGAGCACAATTACCTGTTTTTTGTTCGAATTATGATGACACTCTTGAGGCCCAAAGAGAAAAAGGTAAGAAAGTCAACTATATGGGATAATATTATCCGAAAGAGTTTTGATAAATTATTCACAAGTACGAAGAATGTTTCAAAGATATTAACCATATAATTAACATAGATTGGATGAAACAGAGATTGATCATACGCGTTCCATGTGATTTCACTAAAGTTGGAAACAAAATTTCATTGTTTAACCATGAGATAAGCAATGTTAGTGAATGTTAAACAATGAAAAATATATATTTTTCAAAATAAGTGTCGTTGAAACGATGATGTTAAGATAGAAGAATGGTCATGCTAAATTATTCAAGCTAAAGAATGAACATGTTAGAGGTAACGCATGAGTCGCTACAATTATAGATAAATTGAAAGTGAATAGATTGAGATAATTTGTGCATATTAATTCAGATTCAAAAAAATTATGATTAAAAAAATAAAAAATATTAAAATAACATAAACAAAAAAATGTGGTACGTAGAGGTTGGTTAACTTATAGGAGGATAATTTAGTATAATTTGATTTATTTTAAATGTATTCGAAGAAGTAACTCAAGATTGGTGGGAGTGGAGAAAGAGAATATGTATGACCACCATATATAATTTGAGACTAAAACTCTAGTTAAGTTAAGAATTTAAATATTTTCATTCTAAATCTATTGATATTTCTCAGATAAAAATATGAAATACTAAAAATTAAATATGGAATTGAATGTTTTCACTCATGATACGTTATTATGGTATCTAATTCAATCCGTTGATGTTTCTCAAATCAAATAGAAAAATTTGGATTATGAAACAGGGAAGCTAAATTGAATGTTTCCTAGTCCAATTCTGACAAATTATCGGAATATCTAAGAATTTAAAACTATTTCGATTGCGATTTTGATAAGTTATCAGAAATATTCAAGTCTAAATATGTTAATATTTCTGAAAATTAAAATTTAGAAAATGCATATGGAACTGAATATTTCCTATTCTGATTTCGATAAGTTATTAGAATCTCCAAGTTTGAAAGCATCAGGGTTTTTCAAAATTGATCCACAAAACTAGGATATGAGAAACAGAAATTCGAATTGAATGTTTTCCCTTCCAATTCCTATAAACTATCCATCCTGATTTAGTCAATATTTCTCAACATCAAATTGAAAATTCAGAATCTAGGAAATTGCGGAGTTGTTTCTTTTTCATAATCAAAATCGAATATCATCATATTCTGTTTATATTTATGATTATTTTTTATTAATAAATTTTCTTTAAAAGGATAATCTCTGATCATGATCAAGAAGATCATGATATACTATTATGGTTTTGAATAGTTCTGATCAAAGAAAGATGACGGTTTCTAGATTGGTGTTATTCTCCTAAATATGTATGCTCAGCTTGCTAATTCCTCTCCCGCGCGGGACTTCTCCTGGCCAACCACAGGTCTCCGCCAACCTCCTCTTCGCCCTCCAGCCAAACCCCCCACGCTTGCGGGGCGTCGACTCCGCCTCTCCCTCTCTTCCCACGCGGCTTTCCGTGGGCTTCCCTACTGCGCCGCCGCTCCACCGGGAGCCTAGTTGCGCCCTGGTCCCTCCGCAACGGCCGAGGCCAGCGCCTTTCCTCTCCGCCTGGACCCCGTGCACAGCACCAGGTGGCCACGACATCAGCATTCCAAGCCCGAATAGCAGGGTCCAAGGGGATCGACCGCGGGATAATAGGTGCGTCAACTTGTTTGCTGCCGGACTAAGTCAGTTCGATTGCGGCTTGTTATCGCCAGTGAGTTGTATTTACCATATAGTTTGTATTATTGGCGTGGATTTCGCCCATCTTTCAGCTTGAATGTACTTCCCGAACGTCCTTCAGTTTGATATATTGTTTGCGTCGTATTGCTTTTTGCTTGTATACCATACGCATGTCAGGTGAGTATACCTGGTCAACATTAATACACTGCCCGGTTATTCTAGAGGAGGTCCCCCCACAGTCTCCGGATCAAATTTAGGCGAGAATGTGTCACGACCCGGATTTTTAACATGCACAGCGGAAGATAATCCGGCGACGTAACGGGAAAGGATATCGGTCTGGAGCCAAATAATACCAAAATCTCAATCCAAATAAATAATTCCATACTTTACAACATATTAACACCATAAACAAACACCTATCTAAATAAATTAAATACCAATATTGAATGAGTAATCCACTAGCTCCTCGAATTCCACAACACCACTACGCTTCTGCTGCGCTAAACCTGCACTCCTGAAAATATTAACAACGGAAGGGGTGAGTCACCACAGACTCAGTAGGACTTACACCCGAACTACCCCACTATAATAATGATTCTAGTGGTATACTATACATAATAAACCTAAAAATCAGATTTAATACATAGCTCTTAACTAATTATATATCTTTAATTAGTTGATTACAAAGTCATTCAACTACCCCATATGATAACCAGACTCTATATGCATTAAAACCAACATATCCTGCACATTAAACTACTCTAGGTATGCACATAACCTGACATAAAACCAATGACACATCTAGAACACTAACATCTATGCCAAAACACACAACTAGACACCTGTCTGAGTAAATTTCATGCTCCATCTGATAAATGTAGTCACATCACAAAACTAGCACCAGATTTACCATATAGTAGGAAGTAACATATAGTAACTAAATCCCATAGTACCCCTAGGCAGGGGAGTACTTAGGATAAACCGCGGTATCTGGGATTGAAGGATGCTCCAGATTGAACTAACCTCCGCTGCCCACGGGCCACTAATTTAGTCTGGTGAAGTACATTTCCATCACAATGCAGCTCACTGCACTAACCACATTCCACACCATGCAAGCATATAATTAACTCGAACAAGAAACAGGAACATTTAATTGGCAATCAAACATGAAATACATAGATAAACACCCATGGTTCTATGCACCACATATTTGCATACCATACCACAGTCTATCACAAACTAATGCATATAAATGAGATCATGCAATTTACAACCTAAACACATTAATCACATGCTTAAACAGAACTATCTATCACATAAAATAAACTAAACTAAACTCTACCATCACTATGCTTAAACCCTACATCGGCTTTTTATCAAATCAGGATATATATGATTAAGGTTAATCGCGATGCAGACATACTAAACTAGCTAGATTAAAACATAACAAAACCTATCATGATGACTAGCATACTTGAATAACCGAATTAATCTAAGCCTGCACAGACTAAACAAATTAATCTAACTCTATCTAAACATGCAAATAAATCAAAAACAGCCCATTAACTACAATCTTCTAATCCTGGTGATCTAAGCATGATTCTTAAGGTTTAATCAAAATATTAGAGTGCTAAGGATAGCCGAGACGCCTACCTTGACGGCAACGGCGAACGGCGCACGGAAATCCAAGGAGATTGAATTTGGCGACGAGACTGCCGCGGTTGCGTCGGCGACGAAAAACCGAGCCGAGTAGGTGGTTTCAAAACTGCCGGTGGAAGAAGAAAAATAAACTAGGGAGCTTGATAGAAGATAATAAGAGAGAGGGCGATAGGAGAGAGGTTGTATCACCGCGCGGGAGAGAGAGGAGGCCGGCGCACTGCGGCGCACGGCGGTGGCGCAGGCGGGCGCACGGGGGGGTTGACGTGGCGATGGCGAGACCGAGGTGGGCGTGGGCGGCCGCGGACTGCGCGCAGGCGGCGATCGAGGGGGAAAAAAGAGAGGAAAAAGCTAGGTTTTTCTCGCGGGGAAGAAAACAGCGCGGGGAGGGTGCGTACGGGGGGGGTTTCGACGGGGGAGAAAAATATAGAGAGAGAAAAGGGGGGGTAAAATAATAAATAATTAATAACTAAATTGTTTTTTCTAAATAAATAATCGGGGTATTACAGAATGTCTTTAGACTCAGTGTAGTTTTTTCACTATCATAGTTTCTCCTCTGGAACTTGTGAGGCTGTGGAATGGGGTGGTTTACGTTTGGACTAACTTTTACTTGGAGTTTCAATTTGCTAATCTTCGGCCGCTACATTTATATTGCTCATAGTTACCTAAGCATGCGAGCTGATTGAATCGTTAGGCCGTCACACATCAGCCAATTCACATGGTCTACCTCTTCTTTCACGTGCAGACCTTGATTTTGGTAAGTGCATCCATTGTAAGGTAAGTTAGATTCTATGTATACGACTAGCAGACATCAGATAGGCACTCTTTGTTGTTGGAGTCTTGGAGATCCTGCAAATCACTCTAGGGTTCAGGGTCTCTGTGAAACCTCGAAAATTTAAAACTTTTCTTCTTTTTTTTTTTAAAAAAATATGATTGTTTGAAATTTGGATTTGGTGTGATTGGAATTGGTATGATTGTGATTTGGAAAGTTTGAAAATTTTGTTGAAGATATGTATATATAACCTCAAATTTTGAGATTGAAATCAAATTTGGAAATTCATTCATGTATATGTGTGTTTCGAAATATGTATATATGAAAATTGAAAATTTGAGTATTTCAAAAAAGTCTTGAAAATACATCTTTTTGATTTGAGCTTTAAACATGAAAAGGATTTTTATTTTTAAAGAATAGTTTTCCAAAAATCTCATCCAAAATTTATTCATCAAATTTCGGTTTTACAACTATGAAAATATCGATATTCCATAGAAGTATAACTAATCCGACGATATACATAGAAATTTAAGTTCGAGGTTGGGTTCTTTTAAAAAAAATCGTTTTGACCTCTCCCCATCGGGTGGTGCGAAGACCCGATGTTAATTATATCGAAAACATTCGAATACCCTTGATTAGCCGCCATAGCAATTTCGAAACGATAGCATACATCCGCAAATGAAATGAACATAATAAGAGCAACGGCTCCATAACTTCGATGGAATGCAAACCTTTGTTTTTAAAATTGAATTTGATTTGATTTGATTTAAAATTTTGATTTAATTGGTTTGTGATTAATATCTTTTGTGGTTGATTTAAGATTTGATTCACTATTAAGTTAAAGTTGATTTGACTGATTTTTAAATTTGTTAAGTTTGTTTAATTCAAATGTTATGCAATTATTTGAAGGTTTTAAGATTAAAAAATCTTAAGTGATATTTGTTTGTTTTGTTTATTATTATTGTTTATCAATTATGATTATATGTGTTTTTGTTATTTAATTGAATCCATTAATTAATTAGTTTAAGAGATTTGATTGTTTAATATTTTGATTGATTTGAAGGTGTAAAAATTAGTTTTAACTTAATTAGGTATATTTTATGTATCTTCTTAGATTAAATTGGTATTAAATATTAATAGGTATGTTATGTTCATAAAATTTGTATTGTTTTATGTTATTTTATGTGTTGGTTTGTTTGTTTAACTTTTAAAATTATCTTAAAGTTAATTTTAATTTATGAAAGTTAACTTTGATTAACTTGGTATTTTCGGATTATTTAATTAATTAACTATCTTTCTCTTTTTGTTATTGTTATGAATTTAACATAATCTTTCTTTAAATTATTCTCTTCTTGTTTGCATTCCATATAACTTATGGAGCTATTCTAACTCTCATTGACATCAAAAATACATACACCATGTAATTTCCATTAATTGGAAAAAATGTACAACTTACAAATGAAATGAACATAAAATGATATCATGATTACAATGAATCAAATCGGTTTTGAAACCATTGAGCCTTTGATAGGCATTATGGAATGGATCACATCGACATTGGGTTTAGTACACCGACCTTTGTTTAAGGTTTGTGGGTGCAACCCATCGATATAATCAATATTATATCGGTTTTATATTTTGGCATTCATGTATATATGCATATACATTTAGCCATCATATAAAATTGATATAATAATCCCTTGATGGGAAAATTGATATAGCATTGGGGTCATTTCATTTTGACCTTTATATGCTAATCAAAATTAATTTTATTTTTTATTCTTTTAAGTTATGCCGAAACGTAGAGCGTGCCCGATTGGACCGGCCCCCAATTAGCCTCGATTGTTTAATTATTTTCCAAAGACGTAGAGCGTGCCCGATTGGACCGGACCCCTTTAGTCTCGGATCGATTTATTATTTAAGTTTAAATTTGAGACGTAGAGCGTGTCTGATTGGACCGGCCCCCAATTAGTCTCAAATCGGTTTGATTGTGAATTTTATTTGATCAACATCAAACTTAGACTTGAACCAGTTTCCTCCCGTAACCGTTTATCGACGTCCACTGCCGCTTGTGGGACGCGCATAGTCGTCGGACGGGTCTCAAGGGATCCGACCGGCTGGTTCAAACGGGGTATGGGCGGCTAACTTGCTTCAACAGTGAACAGAAGAGAGGGAAGGGAGGGGGAGACCACGGCTGTCTAACGGCGACAGAAGGGGAAAGGGAGAAAGGGGGGGCTGCGGCGACGACAGGGAAGAGAGGGACAAACAGGGGCGGCTGCGGCGAAGAGAGGAGGTGCGCGCGCGCGGCTGTCGCTGCGGGGTTGCGCGCCGGCGGATAGAGAGAGAGAGGAGGCTCGCGGCTTCGGCTGCGAGGCAGCAGACGGGCAGACAGAGAGAGAGGGAGGGAAGAGAGATTGCGCGCGGGCGGACAGAGAAAGAGGCGGTTGCGGCTACGCGACTGTGGGCGGAGGTGAGAGAGAGGGAGAGAGGAGAGGTTGCGCGCGGGCGGAGTGCGGCTTGCGCGCGGACGGTAGAAGGAGGGAGGAGGGGGTGTGCAGCGGGCGGACAGAGAAATAGAGAGAGAGGCGCGTGCGGCTTCAGCCGAGGTCTTCGCGGCTGCAGGCGAACGGCAGAAGAGGAGGAGGCTTACGATGACGGAGGCTCAAGGGGGAGGCTGCGCGCGGGAGCGTGGCCGGGGGGTCGTCTGGCGGAAGGAGGAGGGAGACGGGGGAGAGGCTGCGTGCGGGAGCACTTGGGTGGCTTGGCGAGGCGGCTGCGGACGGGCGAAGGAGGACGAAGACGCGCGCGGCTACCGGCGGACGACGGAAGACGACCACCCTTCTCCCGGAGGTGAAACTCACCTGTACTTCTTCTTCCTCCCTTCTCTTTTTTTTTTCTTTGCTCTCTCTGTCGTCGAATCCAACTCCCTTCTGAATGAGGCTGGTCGCCGACCCCTTATCTTGCGGCCACCATTGATGACCCGGGAGACACGCCCGCTTCCATCGTTACACGCCTGGCAACGTGCGCATGGGCCTGCGCCATGGATAGCGCTGGTAACGTGCGCATAGTGCGGCTCTTTTAATCCTCTGGGCGTTACAAAAATTTGAATGGGCTGATGACGGTGGCGTTGATCGTTGCCGACGCTGGTTATCCTTTGCTCTTAATGAGCTGATCGATGTGGCTTCTGAAGCATTGCTCTTGCTGGACATATGTCGATACAGTTGGGACGTCGCTGACAATGGCAACGTCGAACGTTGCTAGCAGCGGTTAACTCTGGCTCTTATGAGCCGATCAATGATCTTCAAAGGCGTTGCTCCTGTTGAGAGCTACGATGGACCGTTAGGCTGCCGGAAGGTCATTGTGACCCCCGGTTTATTTTGTCGACGTATCAGGCCACTGTCGGAAGCTGTAAAAGTCCGACCAATGCTTTAAACCAATGGGAGAGCTTTGCGATGCCGTCGGTTGTCCTTCGTCTAGACGTTGGACTGTTATACATGAGTTGCAGAAGCTTCGACGATGACTAAAATTGATCGAAAAGTGCTAGAACGTCTTCGCTCGTCTTTTATTGACATGTGAAAATATTGTACGAGAGCTTTGACACTCTTCGTACGAACATCGTCGTCAGTTTGAACTTGTCGACGAAGTGCCGTTTGTGACAAATTCGGAAGATGTATGCCAACGTTGCATCTTCGACGGCTGAACTGCATCGTCTTGTCCACTTTTATTTATTTTGTGAATTTTTTTTAGCACTTTTTAGGCGTCAACAATTGCCCCCCACGGGTGATTTTTCAAAGGCGGGTTCCGTTGGAGAATCGCCCGTGCCGCAGCCATCTCTCCATCGCATTTTATTTTCTTCTTCTTTTTGTTGACAATATTTCATCATGATTGATCGTCATCATTCTTTTGAAATCTGATAGGTATTCCATGGCTCGACACAGAGCTTCTTCTAGGAATATGGCGAATGATAGTTCTTCTGAGGAAGAAAGGAATTTTACAGCATCACGTATGCCGGCTCCAAATAAGCTGATCCAGACCAAATTCGGGCAGCATGACTATCATTTGGCTGCCCGGGAGCACATGGGCTTGATGGCTGGTGCTGGACACGTCGACGTCGCATTGATCCAACATGGGCACGGGTGCTTTGCATTTGTTCGACCAGCACAGTACCCCCTTCACTATCCCTCTGAAGAAGCTCTGTTGGAGTTTTTTCGACGCCCTTTTCCTTTAGGGAATGCCGACATTTGTTCTCTATCATCGAGAAGAGAGGAACCGGCTTGAATGTGCTATCTTGCGAGGCGAGAGATATCATGCGGGGGAATTTGTTGTTTATGCATACCCATCATTTCCACGGTTTGCCTCATTTTAAGTGTAGTCCATCGTGCCATTCTTTGGGCTTATTGAATGAATTTCACGATGAACATTTCTGTTCTTATAATTTCCGGCCAGCTGTATGGAAGTTGGATAGAGCATGTCCTTCAGATGCATCCAGACACCGCGATGGATTGTTTTTGCGACGGCGGTCCCCGTTTCCGGTGGGGAGAACTTTGATGGCAGTGTATACTTGATGGTATCTTGGCACATAGCACGCAGTGCCGGTATGGCCGATTTTCTGTGAGACGTTCTCACCGCCCGAGAGATGGTGCTTGTGAATGGTTAGAATATATTCTAGCCAATTTCAGTGCTCGCTTGGAGCAAATCCGCTTGAAGTCTGCTGTGGGAGCTGCTTTGTATGACTATCCTTGTTATGAAGGAAATATCCAGGCTTTAGCAGAGCGGTTCAACAGGAGGTGGAACACCTTTGTCATTGCCGAGGGAGAGACTTCATTTGATTTTGTGGGCTCTTCGTATGCTTTCGGTTTTTACCGGTTCGTGGAGAACCCTATGAAGAGGTCATTTTGGATGACCTTCATAGATGTCGGACGGATGACCAGGGTAATTATCAGTTGTCATATTGCCACAGGTACTTGGTGAAAGTGTGGCGTAATCTGGCTATGGTCAGCAAGAACCATTCTTCTGATGTCAGTTATCGAGTGAGTTGTGACCTCTGGCTGCGTTTCTTCTATGGCGGTCCTTACTGTTACAAGCATGGTTTTGCCAAGTTGGGCAAACAACGGACCGACTTAGTACGCCACAAGAAACCACGTTCTGACAGGAGATTCGTTGGCTTAGAAGCTTGTGTTGAGGCAGAGGATCCATGGGGGCTTGGTGAGATTACACATCTGGCTGCTTTTCTGGCTTATTGGTTGGTTACCTTCGCGGTTCCTTTCGAGGATGCAGATGTGATTAGACCAGAGGTTTTGTACCCTGCTTGCAGACTTGCTTGTGGCACCACCTTAGCTATTGCTCCAGCTGCTCTTTCTGCGATATATCATTCTTTTGGAGCGATTGCATCCCATTCTTCACCTCGGGACTGTGCTATTGTGATGGCTACACATTATGTGAGTGTACGGGCTGCTTCCCTTTTTACCGGCCTCCCCTCACCGGAAGAAGGACCTGATCCACACCTTTGTGCCTTGATGTATAGATTTGTTGCAGTCCTCGTTCACAGCAGCAACAGGAGCTTACTACATGACGGAGGCTCCTGTCTACATTGCCGCTAGATGGTGGCAATGGCTTGAGTTTTGCCCATTGTTCAGTGGGTCATCGCCCACATAATCTTGCCATCTGACGCTGGTGGTTTTCATTGGGTGGATCCTTTGACGAACCAATACGATGGCAAGGTACATGGGGGGACCGGTATCCTGCACCGTCTATGTGTTACGGTATTTCGGCATGGTCGGCGCACCATTTTAGAGCCATATTATCCGCACCGGTTTGGTAGGAACTTTGGTTATGACCGGGGCTTCCTCCGAATGCCGATTTTGACATCCCCTCTCGTGTTTATGCTTATTTGGACGGTCACCTTGTTGCGGCGGAGTGGTGGTATTTCTTTTGCCGAGAGGCGAAGGATCACGTTGAGATTCCACGGCGGGGGTTACCGACGAATTTGATGTCGTCTATGGCAATTGGTGGTCTCATCGTAGCCAAAACTACAGGATGTTACCACATTTGATATCTATGACGAAGAAGCCCGGTTGGATATGAAAGATTGTGCTCCCCAGATGTCGGCTCATCTTTTCTTTGGCGCCATTACGGGTCTCGGAGAGACAAGTTGTTAGCCGGATACAAATCTTGGGAAAAACGGGGTTTGCTACCTCCGGTATCCCGGGATCCTTACAAGGACCATTGACTCTCTTGTGGAGCCACTTCGAGCTTCACAACGGGCACGACGACCAGCCCCTTTGCGGCTCGCCGACCTGGTATTCTTTTTAGAGATTGATTTCACGGGCGCCAACACGTTCTTTCGAGGGAGCTTCTACCTCCGACCAGCTGCTGTTAGAGTTTGGGTCGATCATCTCGGTGCGCTGATATCCTCTTGGGGACCTCTTGAGGATGCACTAGACGTGGCACGGGCTTTATGTTTTGGGGGGAGAAAGTTGCTGTGATGAGTGCCGCGAGCAAGGTTGGGCGAGACGCCGGGCTATTGGTCTCTCGTCCACCTAGTTGTCCATCACCAGGTATTTAACTTTTATTTTACTCCTTGCTATCATGTTCATATTCCCAATCATTCTCCTTTTTTTCTGTGTATGACGTTGATCATCATATCATCTGACTTTCTTCTTTTTGTCTACTTCTCTCTTCGGAGGTGGCTTTCGCAGACTCTTACGCCACTCGTGCCAAGAGTTCTCGTAGATCGGCGGTGGAGACACTCCACCTACAAAGAGGGCACGCTTGATGAGGAGATCTTTATCTCCTACGCCGGTGACCGTGCTCCAAGTATGTCTTTTATTTTTTATTTGTCCGGTTCATTCCATGTTTGGCTTTGTCGAGCACCTTTATGCATGTTTTCTCTTTACTTTGTAGACGGCTTTTTCTGCTCGAGAGATGGATCAACCCCTCCTTCGCCGAGGGTGTTTGTATGGAAGATGACGTCTTTCCCACGACTAGGGAAGAGCATCTTTTACTCGGGAGCCGAGTGGAGACGTTGACACGGATGAGATTCCAATCCCATTGGCCGTTGATGTTTCTTTAGCGACTACGCCCCTTACATGTCGAGTTTTCTTCAATGGCTGCCGGTATACGCTCTCCTTCTCCTATAGGCTCATCCCCGGACATTGAAGATTGTTTGGTTGTTGAGCCCATTGCCATCGGACCCCCATCTCCTATGGAGGATTTGTCTTTGACGGATGAGGTGGCTGACGGCGGTTTCTTTACAAGGTACAATGCTTCTAGTTTGCATTTATATAGAGTGCCATCGTTTTTTGTGCTAGCAAACTAAATCTTAAACCTCTAACCTTCCTCTCTTATAAATGATGCGGGTTCTTTGTTTATTGCAGTGATTTCTAGCCCACCATTGCGTAAGCTTGGACTCACACCTTTGCCCAAGCACCCGACATTGATAGTTTGGGCGATGATGAGAGTGACTTGATTGTTGCCTCAACTTCACCCATGATTGGAGGTATGTTGTGGATCATTTGCATTTTTTTATCCACTTTGTTGAGCTATCTTATTCACTTCCACTCATTTCATTTCTTTTCCTCTTTCTTTTTCAGATGATGATAGCATGATCTCAGCTCTGGAGAAGGGTAGTGCCTCGGGGGATGACACCCCACCTATAGCCCCTGCCTTGTCTACTGGTGAGTGATGTAGTAAATTCTTTTCTTCCATGCTTTTATTCATCACTATTTGAATGTATACTTGTTGACTAATTCTTCTTCTTTTCTTCTTTTCTTGTAGCCGCCGCACTTTTCCGCGACTCTTCTCAATTGGCTATTATGCTCACTGATCCACCTGAGTTGGGTTTGACTTGGCCTTCCATGCTTGCTGTTGGCACGAGGCTTGCTCAGCCTATGCAAGAAAGTATGCTCAAGGCTTTGGATCAACTTCTGCATCCCTTGCTGCCTGAAGAAGAAATGAGGGCTCAATTAAAGAATGTAACTGCTTGTTACCATGGTCTCGGTTGCACTATGGAACCGTGGATAGCAGCTGTAGAAGCACTATGGAGGCAGTATTGTGATCAGCTTCATATGGAAAAGATGCGAGTTCATTGGAACACGGTCCTTCTTCCTCTGGCGAAGGAGAAGCTAGCCATGAAGAAGGCCAATGCCGATGCCATCTCCTCGGCACGGACCCATTTGGAGACTCTGCGTGGTGATCAAGCTAAAGCAGAGAATGTTGTTGGGAAAATCCGTGGGAAGCTATCTGCCTTAGATGCAAGGTGACGTGTATTAGAGGTGCAACTTTCCCTTGCTCAGCTTAGTGATGAACAGACTCGTAAGAGTCTAGCCTCTAAGGAGGAGGAGTATGCCTTACTTGTCACCACTGAGGCACGCCTGTCGGTAGAGATGCAGGAGCTTGATAGACTTCGTCCGACAGATTGTCCTATGCCAGAGTTGTAGTCCTTTATTCCTTGATGTATTTGTCTTTCTTTATTACAAAGTGTTGTTGCTTCTGTTATCTTAAAAATACAACGATTTGCACCTTCTTTAAGCGTTCTTGACTTTCAGTTTCTTGTTGCACAATATAACGCTATCCAGCACTTGTGACATTGCGGTCATTCAACTCTTTTAGGATCGAGAAGGGCTTGGGCCCTTTGACTTAACGTCCTTCTTTTTTTCTTGCAATGCGCCTTGTCGACATGTGCACGAATTGATGTTAAAACAAAAGGCTCATTCAACAAATTATATACAAAATAAAAATCATATACAAGCTATTTGAACATAGACTTTCCTCTCCTCTCTTTTTTTATCTTTCTCTTTTTCCTTCCTTTTTTTCTTCTTTCTTCTCTTCCGTCACTCTCTTTTTTTCTTTTTCTTCCTCTTCTCTTTTTTTTTCTTTTTTTTCTTCTTCTTCTTTTTTTATTTCTTCTATCCCTTCTTTTGTCTCTTTTCCTTCTTTTTTTTATTTTTTTATTTTCTCTCTTCTTCTTTTTTTTTGTTCTCCACTCTTTCTTTCTTTCTTCTTCTTTTTCTTTCTCTCTTTTTTTTTTCTTTTTTTTTCTTCTCATTTTTTTTCTTTTTCATTCATCATCATCTTCATCATCATTTTTTTTTGATACCAAGATGAACTTGCAAACATGTAAACATGACAGTATCACTCTCGGTCTATTGAATATGGTGATTTGGTGTCAAGAAAATTCTTATAACATATTAACGTTGGGGGTAAACTTATCCCATGGGATATAAATTTTAATTGGATTAATGCGAAAAGAACCCGTGAGATATATGAATGCGATAAAGTCGCGTATGCAACCCTTTGGGTATAAAATTTAGGTGGCTTGATGCCAAAAATAACCTTTAAGTCATATGAATGTTAAAAAAGTAACATTCGGCTTTTAGGCTTGAGTTTTGGGTGGCTTATTGCCGGATGAACCCGTGGGACCACGAATGCGAAGGAGTTGCATGAGGTCCATTGGGTATAAAACTTGGATGGCTTGATGCCGACATAACCCTTAAGACATGTGAACGTAAAGAAGTAACATTCGATATGGGGTTTGAATTTTGGATGGCTTCTTTGCGCCGAAGGAACTGTGGGACATATGTATGCAAAGGAGTTGCATGCAGCCCATTGGGTATAGAATTTAGGTAGCTTGATGCCGGCCATAACCCTTAAAACATGTGAATGTATAGGAATAACATTCGGTCTATAGGGTCGAATTTTGGATGGCTTATTGCCGAAGGAACCCGAGAGACATGTATGCGAAGGAGTCGCATACGGCCCATCGTGGGTATATAATCTAGGCGACTTGATGCCAACATAACCCTTAAAACATGTGAATGTAAAGAAGTAACATTCAGTTTATAGGGTCCGAATTTTGGATGGCTTATTGCCGAAAAGATTTATCAGCTTGATGCTAAAAAAGATATATCAGCTTGATGCCAAAAATGATTTGTTGACTTAATGTCAAAAAGGTATGTTGGTTTAATACCAAAAATATGTGTTGGCTTGACGCCGAGAAGCTATACTAGCTTAATGCCGAAAGTATGTGTTGGCTTGGTGCTGAAATAATATGCTGGCTTAATGCCAAAATGATATGTTGGCTTAATGCCGAAATAGAATGATATGAAACCTCTTGCTGACATTGAATCTGAAGACTTTTGAATGTCAAAGGATCACATTCGGCTTTTGTAAATCAAAGACGAAGTGACTTGTTGCGGTTTATACTCGTGAGACATATGATCATGAAATAATCATGCTCGGCTCATGGAGTATGAATGTAAGATAAAGGTTAATTTTTGAAGGATCGTAACTAATTTCCAAACCCTAAATTTCAAATACTCCTAGGGACTTGGAGGAAAATGAATAGTTTTGTGTCCAAATTGAACGATGTGAAAATTAAAAGAAACATTAAGACCAGCATGGTCATGATGTTGTAAGGTTTGTGAAAAGGCCATGAAAACCCAAAATTTTGGCTTCAATACATATACCAGGAGGGTTATAGTGGTATACATTTGAAAACACGGAGATTCTTCAACCACGAAGGTTTTTCTTTTCTTTTTCCTCTCTTTTTTTTGAATTGCATCAACCTTCATTCGCCGGCCAATTTCTACGGAATTCATGCTCCGGAGCATAGTATTTCTTGATATGCTTGCCATTTAGTGGGGGAAATTGGAGTTTCCCTTTGTTGTCACCACCGTATATGCACCGCCTTCAAATACTCTATCAATAATGTAGGGTCCGAGCCAATTTGGGAGAAACTTGTTCTTTGGTCGACCTGCCATTGCATCTTTTTGCTTGACCATGACTAGATCTCCTTTTTGAAACATTCTCTCTTTCACCAATTTGTCATAAGCTCGAGACATCTTGGCTTGATAGACTTTAAGGTGTTCATAGGCTTTCAATCTTTCACCCTCTAGCTTATCCAACTCCATGAGCCGCCTTTGCATTTCGTCGGGCTCATCGGATGGGAGACCGTGGTCGGCTGCTACTCTATAAGTAGCCAACTCCACCTCTCTGCGGTATAATCGCTTCGGTCCCATACACCGGGGAAAATGGAGAACGGCCAGTAGGGGTTTTATATACAGTGCGGTATGCCCAAAGAGCTTCATGCATCTTTTCATCCCAACTTCGCTTCTTATCTCCAACCATTTTGACTAGGAGTTTACAAAGGGTCTTGTTGAAAGCTTCTGCCAATCCATTGGCTTGCGGGTTATAAACGGTGGATGTCCTCCACTCAATATGAAATTTAGCGACCATCTTGTAGACTACCTGGTTTCGAATGGTGTACCATTATCCGATAAGATGCGACTTGGCACTCCGTATCCGTATATAATATCTTTGTCGGACAAACCGAGCAACAACCTCACCGGTGACTTCCCTTCTGGTATAGCCTCTGCCCATCTGGAAAAATAATCAGTAGCTGCAAGTATGAACTTGCACCCTTTGGAAGATGGTTTGAAAGGACCCACAATATCCATTCCCCATTCGGCGAAAGGCCAAGTTGGGGTAGTAGGATGTAATTGCGTTTGAGGACGTCTGGGGACGGGTCCAAAAGCTTGACATTCATGACATTCTTTTGAAAACTTTTCACAATCGGCGAACATAGTAGGCCAATAATACCCCTTGAGTTTAATTGCTATCTTCATTTTGGGCCCGGATTGATGTGCTCCGCATAACCCACTATGAACTTCTTTCATCACTTGAGATGCTTCATTTTTAGACAAACATCTTGCTAGAACAGCCCTTTCCTTTTCTGGAACTAAGCGGTATAATTCTCCACCAATTAACTGGTAGGAGGCCGCTCTTCGTGTCATTTGAACACGCTCAGCCCGTTGCTCAGGCAGAATCCCATTTTTAACATTAATGATCGGCTGCCGCCAATCAACTTCTTCTGAGTGATCATCTTCTTCTTCTTCAATGATATTGGCCTCCCAAGATATGATACCGCTATTGTTTGTGACGGTCTTAGGGAATAACCTCCTGTGTTTGACCACAATTTCTAGCATTCCAGCTGGTGGTAACTTAATCACTGAGGCTAGTTTTGCTAATGCATCTGCTTGTGAATTCTGCCTTCTCTTGACATGTTGTATACTAAAAATATAGAATCTTTCTACTAGCCGAGTGGCCATTGCATGATATGCCCTCAGCTCTTCCTTTCGGACTTCAAAAACTCCGAGCATTTGTTGTACGACCAGCATTGAATCCCCGAATGCCTGTAGGCACCGAATTCCCATTTCTAAAGCCATTTCTAGGCCGATGATAAGGGCTTCATATTCTGCTTCATTATTTGTGAGGGTCTCAGGCAGAGCACATGAGTTGTGAAGCACACCTCCATCTGGAGTCAGGAACACTATGCCTGCACCAGCCCTTGGCTTTAACTTTCCATTAGGTCTTCTTTCTGTACTAGCGGCCCCATCAAAGTAGAGCTGCCAGTATTTAACCTCAACTTGTTGGGCTTCATGTATTTCTTCTCTCAAGGTCTCCTCATCAGGTAACTGGAGATTGAGTGGAGAATTTTCAGGGATAGGATGGGCAGCAAGGAAATTTGCCATTCCTTGACCTTTAATTGCCTTCTGGGGCACATACTTAATGTCAAACTCCATCAACATTAAAGCCCACTTCCCCAGACGTCCCGTAGGGACGGGTTGTTTCAACATGTATTTCAGAGGATCAAATTTAGATATCAAATTGACCTCATGTGATAGAAGATAATGCCTCAATTTCTTTGCAGCAAATACTAAGGCTAAACATATTTTCTCCATAGGAGAATAATTATGCTCGGGCCCCACTAATCTTCTGCTAAGATAATACAA